>BQNB010006317.1:3560-98042 GCA_026074375.1 Tanacetum coccineum
ACGTATTCCCTGAGTGAATGATAACAACCCTTCGAGTCTTGCCTATACTACTACAACGATTAGGTGCCCTGCCTAGGGAGTTGTAAAACTTCGTGTAGAAGTCCTACGACAACCGCATCAACGGCTTGGATTGAATGGATTTGCATCATGCAACTTATTTTCAACTTAAGTTAAAAGGGTCACAAACTATGTATGTCGATGGAAGCAGGGAACTAAAGTAGGGGATGCACCCACAGAGGCAAGACGGTCAAGATGCTTCATATTTGATTAAAAGGTATATAACTTAATTTGAGGATTTCTAATTTAAGTAGTGACATTAACTGATAAAGTTTTCACTTATCGATTGGTTAAAAGGTCAATCTAATTAAATTGGGGATTTTTTTGAAAATTTGGTGAAATCTAAATCTGGAAATGATACAGATTGGCTTATGATAGAATTTTAGTATGAGGATTGTTATTTGTTAAGGTTTGTAGTATTATGGTGTGTGTTGAGTAATGTGGTTTGTTGGAGTTAAGTAAAGTTTCAATTTTCAATTTCTATCGCGGGTCTTTGTTAAGTCTAATTCTATCATACAAGTTGATATGTCATCCCAACATTTAATTTTTAAAGTGTCTTACATAATGTTCCTGCTTATTTATAATTTTATGATTGTTATGCAGGCCAGGATAATGCAATAGGCGCAAACTTGCAGGTGCTAAAAGAACTTTCTCAATTGCAATAAAAAAAGCGATTTGGACAAAGTTATATGCATATGGGATCTGAGAAGACGTGCTACGTGTCACTCTCAGCCTTTCCTCCATCCTCTGCTTCTAGATCCCACTATCACCTAACCATACCACTTACCATAATAGTAGTAGTCCCGTGCAATTTTTTTGACAGAATTTATAATGTAGGGCGCTTTGATGAGGATGAGGTTGTCATTTTATCAATCTCATAAAAGTGTCATCTGTTGTTTATTTTGCTTGCAAATGTTTACTTTTTTTTGTTGGTTTTCGCAGCATCTTGCTTATGATGCCAGTTGATGATGCCTCCGATGCAGATTGTTGCTGCTACCGCCGACACGGATCGCATCTCATGTTGACACATCTTGCTGGCGTTCATTAATGGATTGAATCGAAGGTGCAATTAGCCCGTACGCAAGTCCTGCTGCACTACTTGCTTTTTAAAGTTATTCTTTCTAGATTGCTAACCAACTAGGCAATATATGATTTTAATTTATTAAATATTAACATAATACATGGTATCAAACAGAGGAATGCTCGCCAGGGCTACTAGGTTGATGCCTATGATTGACCAACTATTGCAATCATTTTGGACATATGAGGTGGCGGGTTTGGCTTGGTAACAGTTTATAAATCTTACAGCTGCTAATTTCTAAATGAGGTATCTTTTTATTGATAAGTTCATCACTTTATGCATCTTTAATACTTTTTGGTAAGACGCTCTTTTTCTTTTGTGTAAAAACAACGTATACTTTAACTAATGGTACAGCCTTTCCTGATTTTGAATTGGTTATATGAAGCATCAAATACCACGCAAAGTTCACACCATCACTCTCTACTGACAAATTTGAGCTCACAAAGGCGTTCTACGCGACCGTTAAAAGTGTTCGTGATAAGCTCACTAAAATTGGAATGCCACACATGCACATCGGAAAATATGAACGTGAAATAGGCGTATTACGTATCTATGGAATTTCTTCAGGTTTGTTTGTTGTAATCTTCTATTGTGTTATTATTATGTTGGCTTCATAGTGAGCCACTGGATATTTGTTATATAATGTTCTTATGTTTTGACTGTTGTAGGCTCGCACATTGCTATACGTCGTTGGTAATTTAGAGTTGTCATGGGATTATACAGAGGCTTTAACGAAGCCAGGTCATGATTTGGAGGACGTTGCTTTGGCAGGTAAGCTTATTATCGTTTACTTATATAACTGGTGTTGTTTATCAGTAGCGGTTAAACAGTGGTAAACCCATTAAAGTTTTAGCTTTTTGGTAATTTGACTATTAAAACTTCTTCGGTCATTTTTGCATAATTTTTCTAGACTCATAAAAAGAGTTAACGAACCACTGCCAGAAGAAGTCAAGGGATTATGGCCCGAGAGCTTTCGTTTTCACATGTGAAAGCTTTACTAATTTCGCCTTTGGTATGGATTTGACACAGGTAAATTGTGTAAATATCGGTATTATAATCCTTACTAAAGCCAAGTGTTTTAATTAACTTATTTTTTTATGTTATGCTATATAACACAGAAAAACAACCAATTCTGCCACTTCAAAATTAGAACATCATGTATTAAATATCTCTGTGAGATATTTGTATTGATTCAAATGATTGATTATTAAGTTTAGTTAGTCAATTTTATCATCCTTTTGATGTACTAACCTAAGTTTCATGTTTGCATAGGGGCTGAAACGGTTGCAAAATGCACGACCTGAAAGATCTGGACATAATTCGCCAATCGAATCTGGATCTACTTCTGTCTCCATTGAATATAAGTAAATGGGATATGAGGAAGCCGTAAGTATATATGGGTTTATCATGAAGCGCCATGGCGTGTGGTATGATTGTTGTGTAGTGAAAGTGTTGAACGGAATTAAAGCCTCTCTAAGATTTGCGAGGAAGAAAGCGAGACCAAGAAAGGGTATATGGTAAATGGATTTGCGATTAAGAAAGGGTCGTAGGATGCAAGAAGGTCATTATGAGTCTGATAAGCCAAAGAATACATAAAATATAATAATCGCAGTCCAGTTTATTAGAGGAGAACATGTTCCTACTCAAGTTTGTTGACATTGCCATAAACAGGTAACACTTTCTTAAGATTGCGTTATAGTTGTGTGTAGATGGTAAGATATCACATGCTGCACATGTAGGGTACGGTAAACAGGTTTAGAGGATTTGGGTCAAATTAAAACTCTCATTGTCTAATTTTTTGTGTGTTTCCACTAAGATTACAAACATTGTTTGGGGCTGCTGAAAATCATAGTTTCAACGTTTACTAATAACTAAATTTAATAAGTTTTTACAGTTTGGGGCGACTTTGACCCGTTCACCCTATTTCCTTTTAAGAATTGTTTGGGTTTTATACGTTTGAATTTGGACAAGATATATATAGTGGTCGTCTCCAAGGTGATAGCAGTAAGTTCAAAGGCGGAGCTACAGTGTTAGTAGGCGGTGCCGAGGAACCACGTTAGACGCCGACTTTGTTTAGAAGCTGTACATGCAAAAAACTTAGGAACTGTATATTTAGAACAACTGTTTAAATAATATTTCAGTTGTTTAAGTAATATCGATAACCCTTTTGATAATCATAAATACTTATGGAATAAAAGAATCCACATAGAAAAGAATGAATTAGTTGGAATAAAAGGTATAGCGAATCCCGTCTTTACTTGGACTCAGATTATTCCATCTCACATGTTTTATCAGGGCTTGACAAACACATAGACGTTTTGACTCTTTAAATTTGCTTTTATTTTCTGCTAACTCAGATTCGATTGTAAGTTTTTATTATAATTCAATTTGTATCGGTTTTTGTGGTGATTTGAAAAAATGATGGCGTAGAAACATTTGATTGAGGTCTATACATATATTTCAATTTTGAATGAAACAGGTCAACGAGTTAGTAGAATTAAGTTAAACGGGTCAAACGGGTAAGCGCAAATATGCACACATATGTATTTCAAGGGTAAGTGTAGAGAGGCACAACTTTTGTATGTGTCAAGTACTTGAGTTCGAATATTTAGTAATGGAGACTAAGTAATAATTTAGGAACGATGATAACTTATCTTAATTCTACATGCTTTGGTTGCATTTTAAGTATGCTAAATTATAGTTTTGAATGTAGATCATATGCAGGTACGAGCATTCAAAACTATCTACATATACTAAATTAATTTGTGCTTTGGTTGCATTTAGCATACTTAGTCTCCATTGAATGTAAATCAACTATATCTACATTCAATGGAGACTAGGTACAAACTGATGTTATATCTACATAGAGGCATACATGCTTTGGTTGCATTTTAACCAAAGCACAAACTGCTGTGATGATAGCTTATTTTAATTCTATATGCTATGGTTGCATACTTAAAAAATGTTGCATCATATGCAGGTTCAATGGAGACTAGGTACAAACTGATGTTATATCTACATAGAGGCATACATGCTTTGGTTGCATTTTAACCAAAGCACAAACTGCTGTGATGATAGCTTATTTTAATTCTATATGCTATGGTTGCATACTTAAAAAATGTTGCATCATATGCAGGTGCGAGGAGCTCGAAAAGGCATAAAGTGCAGATCCAACGAAGGCAAAAAGGGTATGTGGCAGCGAAGGCGAAAACAGAACAAATATGGTTACAATATACTGTTAAAGTATGAATAATCAACTAGGTTTGCACATTTGTAATAATCTGTGCTCATGGAATGTATTTAGATTAGTTTTTGCTGATTTTCAATTGTGGAGTTTTATAAAAAAAAAACCTACCGCGAAGCGCAGGTGTAAAATGGTTATTGTTTGTTAACTTTCATTTGATGCAAATTGTTAAGTTTTTCATGAGAAATAACCTTAGGTATTAGAGTTGTTTGGGCTTGCTCAATGGTCATGCGGTAACACGCGGGTAAATTGTTTACATAACACTCTATACAAAACATACCGCAGCGAAGCGCGGGCATCAAACCTCGTTAGCTAATAAAAGGCAATTTACTTCAATTTAGTTAAACTCATTCATTCATCCAAAAAAACAAGTTACAAAAAAAGATAACTAAAAAAAGTTTACTTTTAAATTTTAAATAAATTATAAAGATTTATATAAACTTGTTAGTTTGTATGTTTTTCTGATAATTTTATAAATTTAGTAATTACCCGTATACTTTATATATTTTTTAAGAAAGATAACATATTTTTCGTTATTAATATTATGTATATATATTTAAAAAAAATAAAATAAAAGCACAAGTTACTGTGATATGTAAATAAATACACGAAATTGTATATATACGAATGACTCATGTTATTCTTCTTTATGAGATCAAGTAAAGATGATAAAAAAATGTTTATTTTTTACTATCCACATTCAATAATGACTCATGTTATTCCTCATTATAAGTTTATTCAGCGCGTGCACGGTTTAAAAATTAAATACGGCTATAATTATTATAAATAGGAACATAAATATAAAAATGAAAGCACGACCTCACGGGTTACTGTCAGATGAAAACAAATAAGCAGATTGTACATATAGCGACAATGCATGTGATTCTTTTTTAAAGTTTAAATAAGCACATCCGAAAAAACAAGTTTTCAAAGATATCCTCTTTAAAGTTTTAATATCGATATTAATAGATTGCAAGGTTATTATAACAATATAAGTATAAATTCTTTTACATAATGTTATAGATAGATCTTATTTAACAACACAACCTATGCAACAGACAATTCTTAGCATGCCAAAATATAAATTTGTATATTTTAACCAAATGTTTATTTAAATTTAGGTAATTTAAATTGTTTTCACCCCCCCCCCCCACCCCCCCCCCACACCCCCTTTTTGTACATAAGTAATTAAAATTGTAAATAATACATGACATATGAACACAAGGAATAAAACTGATCCGGAGGTTTGGTAAAGTGAAAAAGATGTAAAGCCATTTTATTAGAAATAAAGGTTAAAGAGATGGGAAGAGTGTATGTGCTAGAGAGAACACACACACACACACTTTTACAAATATGAACATCACCCTCCATGGAAGTATGGAGGGGGTATTTATAGTCTAGTGGCACAAACTCGTGTAATCTAGTCTTTATTAGTCCCTACGTGTCACTCTGTAAATGAACTATGTAATTCCGTGTTTGTCACCATATTTTAAGGCTAACAATCTTCCCCCAATATGTGGACATACTCAGAATTACTTACAATATTACTAACAAGTACAAATACAATTAAATAAAGTCTTTCAACGCGCTTCCAAAGCTGAAGTTGTCTTTATGTTCTCCTAGACTTGAAAAACTTGTATTCCAGCTTGGATCTTCATGTCTTTACTTGTTCTGGAACCATTGTAGTATGCATGAGTTGGATTAACTTCCCCCAATTCATGCAGCATGTCTTGAAAAGCTTTCTTCATAGACTCCTTTTTGGCGAAGTTTCTGAATCAGCTTCCCCCCAAACCAACATCCCTATCTTAAGCAGATTCTGAAACTTTAAAGTAGCTTAAACAATCTTCTACTTGTCATTGACGTGCACAACGGAAATTTGTAGAAGTCAAACCACACCAAATACTCCTGCTTCTTGTCATTAGGGCTTGGTGAATATTCGTTCAGGGGTGCATGCGGCAATCAGCTACAATTCCTTCTCACTTTGCCTTAATACTTATAAAACATATTTGATAATGTAGTATACATACTCCCCCCTGGAATTTGTCATGGTAACATCCAAGTCAACTAAGTCCCGGATGTACACATTTTCCCCCATGATGGTTGCGAACTCTCGGAAGCATCATCGTTGTACGTTTATATACTCGAGAAGTTCTTGTCTTAAGCACAAATCTTGAAATCCAAACAAAGCATTGCCCTCTTGTCTTCAGAAACCGTAGAGGAGATGAAGCAAGAATCAAGAAAACTTGGTATAATCAAGGTCTTGTATATGAATGTTGTTGAAGAACTTTGAGAATTTTGCTTAGACGGTGAAGTACCTTTGTCTTGGAATGGGACAATAATATCCCGTGAGGATTGCTGATTACATCTCAACCTTTGAATTCTCTGGCTAACTTTACCAACCTCGAATTCTGTCGGCTAATGTTGTGATCACTTGGTGAAGTAAACCCGATATACCAAACTTGAAAATGAAGTGAAATCCCCTAAATTTGTTACTTAAGCTTGCACTGTTTGTGATTGAAGAACGGTGCAAGATTAAATCTATAAGTACTCTATACCCCACCGGAAAAGTATAAGAAGTATAACACCTCTTGAAATTATCCACATCGGACTTTCTGGTGTGAAACTGATGTATTACACGTAATCCTTTATGTGTAGTTAACCAGATCTGCTCCAACCAAACCTGACTGCTGTAACTAGATAATTCAAGTACTTAATTTAGCTATATACGTTCAGCAGTCTTCAATCGATAGATTGGGTTTAAGAAAAGGGTAGCAATAGAAGGAAGTCTCGAGATACTAAGTAGACGCCTTCGTAAAATCCAACTTCATCTCACAATAAGGATACCAAATCAACTTCTGAATACATTGTCATCGCATAATTACGATCTTAGCCGTTTGTCATTTATCGAATCTCTTCAGAATCGTTTTAGTGTTATGTATCATGTTTGTTGTTGTTGTTGTTGCTCAATTGTCGTTAAACTAGGACGGATGTTATTTTGAATTGTCGTCAACGGTTAAACATCGTCTTGTCTAAACTTGTCATGGTAGCATTTTAATACCCGGCTTGATCCAACAAACATACCATATTAAATTAGCCCAATTACCATCAATACCTGGCTTATGAATTAACACTATACTTGGCCAATTATTAAAGAAAAAAATCGGCCCAAATATTAACAAACCGAGTCTGCCCCATCAAAGCAAACCAGCCGGCCCATAATTTGCAATATTCGGCCCTTTTAAAATCACCAGCCCAATTAATACCGATTTGACCCAATCATGCACAAAAACTCTAGGCCCAGTTGTGTTTAAACATAATCAGTCCACCACGATCCAAGCCCATGTTGGTGCTTAACTATACCCGGTCCAGGGAGTGGATTAGAGTATTAGAGATATAAAAGTATCTCTATCCCTAATTTGTCTCTTCACTGTCAAAAGATCACTAACCCTAAACATAAACATCCGCCTCCCTCATCTAAAAAAAATTTCCATCTTTTCCATCTCTTATAATTATATCAACACAACCATAGATCGAACCCTGTAATTGATTCAACTTACTCGAATCAAAACCCACCTTCTTATTTGAATAATTTCTTGTTGAAATTATTCGGAACTGAGCAAGTGTGAACATCATCAATCAGACGAACCCTTTAATCTTTCTGCTCCAAATCCGTATAACAAACATGCAGTTGTTTTGTCATTTTGGCTTCAAGATCCGTTTGTGGGTCTCGGGTAAGGTTCGTTTTGATTGTTGAGTATTCCAACGAAACAAGGAATGATTATAACATGATTGTTATAAATCTTTTCTTTATTTCGAATATTGAAAGAGGTTCATTAACCTTCAAAAAGATCAATGAGGAGGTTTTTATTTCGTGTGTATGATCTTGATACGGCCTTGACAATTAATTAAAGCACACGAAAAAAAAGAAAAAAAATAATCTGATATCTTGGTTTTCTTTTGTGATTCGAGTCTTGTTATGGATGGATAGGATTAGATGCGGAGAAGGTTGGATTTTGTTGTTTGAGATTGTGACGATGGGACATAAGATTAGATTGGATTGTTGGATTTGATATTGATGAGGCTGTGATGTTGTTGTAGTAGTGGTTTTGTCATTTTTGATTTTAGATATGTTGTAAACTCGGTAACAATCGAGTTACATACTGAGTTGAAGATCTGTTTTAAATTCGATAACAACATCAGTTGACTCACTAAGCAAACTCGGTTGTCTAGATTCATTCTCGATGTCGAATTTGTAACATGTATGTACAAATCTGTTCATTGCTTTCTTATCTAACAACTTCGGAACCTATTTTCGGAAACATTAGTTATATTACCGAGTTTGGCCATTGACCAAAAGGCAATACTGAGTTTGACCAAATCTGAAACTACTTCCGAGTTTTATTTTTTTTGACCAGTTCTGAATTTGTAAAATAAACAGTTTTAACACATCTTATAACGAATTGACGAGTTTAATACTGTACTCCGTGTTATGAACAGAATGACAGTTGACAAGACAACAACAAACCATGACACAATAAAACCTCATGCAATCTCTGATGCCAATCTGTAAATAATAATGACATGTGAACAAAAGGAATAAAAAGTGCGGGTCGGATCAAGTAGCATTTAAGAGTGTTTAATATTGCCTCGGGATGGCAATCTTCATCTTTAATATATATGTATAATATCGATATTAATAGATTGCAAGGTTATTATAACAATATAAGTATAAATTGTTTTACATAATGTTATAGATAGACACAACGTATGCAACAGACAATTCTTAGCATGCCAAAATATAAATTTGTATATTTTAACCAAATGTTTATTTAAATTTAGGTAATTTAAAATTGTGATACATAAGTAATTAAAATTTAGATATATTTTGACTTATGATAAAATACATTATGCAAGATTTATGTCAAAACCTTATGCATAAACTAGGACATATAACCATGCTTTTTCAAAACGTCTTCATAAGGTATTTCTTGTCTTGGGGAGTAAACGAGTAGAATCGTGTTGAATTTTAGTAGAGTTTGATTCGACTCAATAATATGAATTTCGGCGCAAGTCGGCTCGTCTTCATAATTATAAAAGCTCGAGTCTGGCTCGAGAAAATTTGAATTTGCTCGAGCTTAGCTATGGAAGCTTATGTAATCTTGTGTTTTTTAAGCCTACTATAATAATTACTGTAAAATATAAGGTAGGATTTCTATCTATCATGAGCTCGGCTCCAAAAGCTCGTTAAATTCACAAACAAATATTTACATTAAGTGCATTTACCTATATAACTCATTTGAATATACATAAAATATAATATACTATTTTTTAAAAGCTCGAAAAGCTTAAAAATAAGTTAAGTCAAACCTATATAAGCTCGAGCTTGACTCGTTAAACATTTCAAGCTTATTTACTGGGTTCGAGCACGACTCGATAGTTCGATAAAGCTCGACTCGAACGAGCTCGAGTTACTCCAAAAGGGATCGACTCGTCTGTCTCGGCTCACTTTATCCGGGACTAACTTTCTTCACGAAACCACATACAATAAGGATGGATTCTAGAAAACGTCTTCCCGAAAGCTTTCTAAGGGTGTGCATGGTTAAAGGTATTAAGGGGTAAAGAATAGTAATGATAATGATAAGTGGTGGTTGGTTTGACATAATAGAATGAACTATTACCCACTTTTGGGTAATCCATCATTCCTCTCTAATTTGAGGGTAATCAACAAAGTAACGAGTTGTATCTTTATTTTACATTTTTTTTTCTTTTTCTCCTAATATTACCCTTTTTTTTGTTTTATTATATTTTGTAATTTTAAATTAAATAACTTTCTTGATACACGAATTATTTAAAAAATAACAAGAAGTTCTGTTTGCAATGTATTTGAATAAATAGACTGATGAGGCTCGAAGGCCTAAACTATATTATGTCTCTATTTCTTTGTTGCAGTAGGTAGTTATAATTTTGAAAACTATAAACTATACATTTGGAGATATAGTATATAAAAACGAATATAAAAGTTTCATTATCCGTGAGACACAAATAAAATTTTGTAAATTTATTAAAAGGTATTTGTGACAAATTTATAATATTTTAGAGGTATAAATTTTATTTTTTGTAAAAGTATTTTATAAATAAAAAGTTGGTTACTATTACATAATTATAAAACAAGCACACAAAAATACAAGAGAGAATACTCATTTATTCCTTAGCATACCTATTATTTTTTTCATTTTCATTAACCTTAAAAAGAATCAAGCATCCCTTAGTAATGAAAACACAGTTACAAACGTGGATTATCAAACTTTTTTATTCTTAAACACCATCCCAACTCTTCGTAACGATGTTTTTGTTCGTATCTAGGGAAGGTAAGGACTGAAGACGCTGGGAGGGTGCATCTAAGGGAGAGCTTTTGTGGTGCAATTTTGTTTTCATTTTTGGGTGTTATGTATGATGCGATACATAATTCATCAAATAATTTCTTCATGTTTTTTAGATTATTTTTTTAGGTTACTCCATTGAGTAGGGGTGTACACTAGGGGCGGGCGTGGGCTTTTCGGTTAGTTGGAAGATTAAAACAAACCGTCCGGGGCGGAAATTAATTTTACTCCTCCGTCCTGCCGATCAGTACTAGGCGGGTAACCGGAACAAGTCGTACCCGAGAGTGAGCGAATGGCTCAGATCGAGCGTTTTGTTTTTTTTGTTGACCATGTTCCTTACGGAACTTTTGTCTATAAACAAAATTACAAAAAATGGTTTTGTCTCGCTATTTCCTTTTTTTTAAATATGACACATTAAACAAGTACTCCCTCCGTCCTAAAATTATTGTCATCCGACAAAAAACACACAGTTTAAGAAAAATGCATTTATTACTGTTTTTTTTTCTTACTTTTTGACAGAATGACAATTTTAGCCTTAGCTAATCAATTAAAGTCTTTTTTAAAGTTTGTAATAATAATTTCAAAGGGCAAATGACACAAAAAGGTACTCAACTTAAAGGTTATTTTCAATCTAAGTATCGTATTTTTTTTCTTGCATAAAAAGGTATCCAATTTATTTTTTTGGCCAATTTGAGTATTTTCGTTAAATATTTAACGATCACCAATTAAGTTTTTATAATTCAAGTCCACCTGCCGGTACCACCACCACCAATCATCGTCGCCACCACCAAGCCTCCCATCACTATCACTACCAACCACCGCCTCCACCACCAACCCCACCTACCATCGTCGTAAATCACAGACAAATAAATACTGACTCATATAATTAATTAATTATATTCCTCTACTCGGATGCTAGTATATTTCTAACATCGGCACCATCTAAAGATTTTTTCATAAAAAAGTTTGATATATTTTTTCAATAACCTGTATCACCTTTCTTTTGCTTTTGCAAGACTAAACAACAGTAAAAAACTTTACTCTATAAAAATCAAGTTATGTTTAATGTTGGGATTATTAGCAATCAGTTTTAAACCTTATAAGACATTTCATTCCACTTGCAATCAAGATTTCTGGTGTATCGTTGCTGTGGACCCGTGAATTTATTTTGTTGAACTGTGCCCTCTGCATCTTAGATATATCCGGTATAGTATGATGTAGACAATGACATTGTTTCATTTTCATCTTCTCCTTAGTTTATGTTTATGATTTGTTAAGACCTACTATTTTTAACAATTCCCGCATTCAGGTAGGAACCATCAAGCTGGATAACATGGTCGTAGAGGCAGTGGACTTGAAATGTAAAAATTTAATTTATGATCGTTAAATATTTAACAAAAATGCCTAAATCGATCAAAAAAATAAGTTGTGTGCCTTTTTATGCAAAAAAATAAGTGCAATACCTTGATTGAAAATTACCCTTAAGTTGAGTACCTTTTTATGTCATTTGCCCTAATTTCAAACAAGGGTAATATAATAAACTTGATTAAACTTCCTTATCTATTTTTAGTAATAGACAATTAAATTGGAACATCTTAAAAAAAAACGTAGACAATAAAAATAAGACAGAATAAGTAATAGTGATCAAACTCACCACCTTAACATCAATTTCGTATTAACATTCATCTTATTAACAAATCCTTCACCAAATAAGTCTAATAGCGACCACCGAGTCAGATTATTTTATACATTATAAATAAAAGGGTAAATTACACGGTTGGTCCTTAAATTCTACCCCGTTTGTCCGTTTGGTCCTTAGATAACAGGGGCTCTCATACGGAGTCTCTTTTTGACACTGTTGTTACCCGTTTGGTCCCCAAAGCCTCGTTATACATAACAATTGTTATCTTGTTCGTTATCTCTCACATGTGCCTTGCACACTATGGGTATTTACGTCTTTTCATCTAAAATTTGTTTGCAACATTGGTCCTATCAACTTCATATTTACAGATTACTTTTGATATTGTCTCAAACGTAACTATTTTTTATCTCCGTTTAATTTCACCCTTCTCTTAATTTTTCTTATCCACAATCAGCACTACCGCCGCCACCACCACTACCCGCCACCACCTCCGGTAAAACAATCACCACCACCGTCACTTCCACTCAAACCACCATCTCCACAGCTTGAGACAAACTAGCCACTCCGGTCAAATCAAGATCTAAACTCAATTAAATCACAATATGTTTTATCAATATTTTATCTCTCACAACCAATACCACCACCAATCTATTAACATCACAACACCACCACCCTCCCTTGCTAAGGGTAGGACAACCGTCCATGTTGAAGAAGGAATGGAGGTTTGAACCTTTGAATGTACTGTCTTTGAAAGAGTTCAAGGGTAGGATTTATTCACTTGCTAAGGGTCAAAATGATTGTAGATTGCTTCAAGGGAAGTTTGAGAACCCGATGAATGAAGAGATTGAGATGGTTTTGTATGATGTGTTGGACTCAATTAGGGAGCTGATGAGAGACCAATTTGGGAACTATTTGATTCAGAAGCTGATAACTGTGTGTAATGATGATCATAAGCTGCGGATACTTTTGTCTTTGACTGATTTACATGTACCATATGAAATGGTTCTTATTTGTATGAGCCCACACGGGTATGATTGTTAATTAATTGGTCTTGCTTTTGTGTGTAAAGCGTTGTGTTGAGGATAAAAAAAGTTGATGATTGGTGTAGGACGTAGAGCAATGCAGAATTTATTGGAAACTTGAATGACCCTTTAACAGAAATAGCTTACTATGGCTACTTTACTCCCCGGTGCCGCTAGATGACTAATGAATCCCAAGACCTTTCATGTCATACAGATTGCGTGATTCATTTCCCTAGTGAGGTTATATGAGTAATTCATGTTCTTTTATCGAAACTTATGGCCATCAAGTGTTAATTTATGTTATGAACTAGAGTCTAGACAAAAGGAACATCTAACTGCTTTTAGTAATGTGAAGCTATTAGAAAAAAAGTTCACATTAATGGATTATAAAGGTGATTATATGTTTTTAATGGTCTGTCATATTTGTAAAACTGGTGTATACACTATAATACAAGTAGTATGTTATGCAAACAAATACATTAAGTGTTATTGTAATGCATTACATGGAAGATGGAATTTGTGGTATGAATAATAAGATAGTGCATACTCTGTTAAAATAATATTGAAGTCCGAGATTCACTATTGCTTCCAATTTTCTTTCAACATGTCGCCAGTTCAACAAATGATTATAGATTGTTTGTTCATAGTCCCCAAGAGAAATTCTCACTACAAAGTATCAAACAAAGAATTTTATGAAGCTGATAGCCAAAAAACCTGAACTTTTTATGCCTTACCCCTCCATTATCTCTATATATCTAGTTATACGTGATAGATGAAGAAACAATAGAAACTATGATGGGATGTTCTATGGCAATAAACAATATAAGACTGTTATAATGAAGCAACAACATACACTTGTAATGTCCAAAATGCTATAAAAGAAAGGCATGAAATCATGGTTCGCAATCTACTTGATGTCCTTAATGTAGGCGCTGCATAGACACACATACTTGAAACTAATTTCCTACGTGGATAGACGAAGGAGAAGTTAAGTAGAGGACGGCCATAGAGAAGTAGAGTTTGAAGTTTGAACATCTTGTAATTAAACATTACCTTATACCAATAAGTCTAGAATCGTAGCAACCTGTACTTGTACATGTTTTAATTGTTAGCTCTAGATAGTTTTACAACATGTATAAAACATGGCGTTATAATAACGCATACTTTGTTGGTCTGATGTTGCAAAGTGGCTGTTTCTGTGGTTGGAACCTGTTATATTCTGGTAAATAAAGAACTAACTTTACATATTGGCATTTTTGTAAAAATAAATTTGGATTAGTAAAACATATTCTATGTTTTTATTTGGCATGAAACTATACTACTTCGTAATGTTCTGTGAGCAAAGATTGATCAAGTAATATTGATTTACCTTTGTCAGCCTATTCTGAATGAAATAGCAGGTAAGTGTTATGATGTTACGACAGATAAAAGTGGCTGTTGTGTGCTCCAGGCGTGTATCGAGCACTCTCAAGGAGAAGTGAGAACCCGTCTGGTTGCTGAGATTTTGGCCAATGCAATACATCTAGCTGAAGATCCTTATGGGTTCGTATATCTAAAATTCTTATCCTGCTTCAAACTAGTGTGTTATGCTTCATTACGACTAACATCATTATCTTGTTTAGAAACTACGTGCTGCAACATATGGTCGGGTTAAAAGTTCCTGAGTTCACTACACAGCTCGTGAGACGGCTTGAAGGGAATTTTGCATCTCTTTCATGCAACAAGTTTGCTAGTAACGTTGTTGAGAGAAGATAATGAAAGTGAGGATGATCATGACATTGGTGGCAGACTAGAGAGGCAAATGGAGCATCCGTTTATCGTGACAGAGCCCGGAAAGGTGGTGCGCGGTAAAAAGAATAGACTTGATTACTTGTTTCATTTGTATGAATAATGTCGTGAGTTCTTGATCCAAATTCAGAACATTGCTAAAGAAAAAAGGTGAAAAATGTCCTACAAAGGTATTGTCATTTTCAATTGTCCACCTTTTCATCATGTCACTATTATTCACAAGAAGCTACATAACTGGTGTGCTCTTTTAAAGAGTATTTCACTCTTTAAAATGTTCTATATTTGTAGAAAAGTTACACTTCTGTTGTTTAACATAATACAAAATTTTAGAGTGAACATTTTGATGTGCTCTCACTTTCCCAATATTAGCAAAATTAATGTGCTTCTAGTTTTTTTAAAAGTTACCGTACTATAAATGAAAGTCTAAAATTGATAGTGAACATGACATTTAAAAAGTAACTTATGTATTGCTTTCTTTAAAAGTAATAAAAATGGGATCATGTAGTTTCTCTTTTGTGCTTATTTAGTGATAAATCATTGTTATTTTTTCCCATAGTGTGTACAACAGTTTTTAATGGTGAGTGGCCAACAAAACAAGAACTATAATCATTAGAAATTTGATGGTTTAGTCTATTCAATGGTTTTTATCTACATTTTGGTAAAAAGTAATTTTTATAGATATAGAATGTCATATTGTATTTTCAAAAAAGACTAGGAGGATAAGTTTAAAAAATGAAAAAGGTAAAGAAGTGATGATATGAAGTGTAGTCAGTGATAAAGATTTGAGGTGTCCGGTAATTTTAGAGAAAGTTGTGTATAACGAGATTCACTCAGATTTATTCTATTCATTTTCACACCCTACCAGCTGGCACTGTTCCTGGCCGTGGTGCTGCGTTTGTTCATCTATCAACGTTGGTTCTGTTAGCCTCAAAATATTGAGTCGAACAATGGAAGTTCGTTTATTATATTAGGTCTCGGTCACTTAATTAATTATACGTTGTAATAGGCTAGAAGGGTAAACGGGCTCGTAAATGTAAGCTAATATTGTATGTGTATCGGGCTAAAGCCCAAGTCAATCCCGAGCCCGGCCCAAATAAAAGCCCACACGTCCCATGTAGTTGTGTAGGGTATATATACCATTTTTCACTATGAAAAATAGTGTTGATTCTCATTTGTTCATTTCTCTTTTGCAAGAATTAACCAACTCTTTTTCCTCTCTACATTTCTCTCTCTAACTTCTCTCTACAATTCTTTCATTTTATCTCATCTTTATTTCTTGTTCATTATGGTGAAGTGAAGGTGATTTTGGTTACCGACATTTGGTATCACTCGCCACGGGGTGGGTTTAGTGATTTGTTTGTGGTCATTTTTTTTAAGCTTATTTTGTTATGTTGTGGTGATTTCGAATTTTTTTTCAAACAGTTAGTATTTTTTTTTTTTGTTTCCCATTTTCAATACATGGAACGAGTAGAAAAACAAACTAGTAACATTCCAAACTAGTAGTGTTATTTTGTTTTGTTATTTTCAAACTAGTAACATTCCAAACGAGTAGAAAAACAGTTAGTGTTATTTTCAAACTAGTGTGCACCGAACGAGTAGAAAAACAAAAAGGACTGAACGAGTGAATTACAAGGTGAGCCGAACGAGCGAATTTCACGTGAGCCGATCGAGTTCAAAGTTCATCAACCGAACGAGTGTAATCTTGAAAGAGCCGAACTAGATCATTCTCTTGGAGCCGAACGAGTGAAAGCACTGTTCCTGCCATCAAGGAGAAGATCGAGGATGCAGAAGAGCGCTTAGGTGCTGACATCATTCAAAAGGTCAGTAATAAATTGTGAGATGGTTGCTTGGTCTAAGCCTTGGTGAATGGCAAAGTGGGCGGGTCCGGTAAATGTTTTAAACTGCTCAGGTTAAAACATGCACTAAAGCTAACGGTTAGCAATTTTTTCTTATTCAACCAGTTTGAGAGGATAGATATAAAACATCATACGACTATAAGAGTCGACCCTTCAATCAGTACATGGGTCAAAATGCTACCTCGGGTTAGCTCGTTCTTTCAAGGGTTTATTTTGTTAAAAATTGACTTGGTTGATTGTAGGCACTGGTCGCACAAGCATCTCTAGTAGCCCAAAACGCGGGAGTTGAAGGTGAAGTGGCAGTGGAGAAGGTAAAAGAAAGCGAATGGGAGTTCGGTTACAATGCAATGACAGACAAGTATGAAAATTTAGGGGAATCGGGAGTCATCGATCCAGCAAAGGTGACCAGATGTGCTTTGCAAAATGCAGCTTCAGGTTCTAACCACACAAGCTATTGTCGTCGAAAAGTTTCAGCCTAAGACACCTGCTGCAGCTGGTGCGCAACAAGGAGGGTTTTCTGTATGATTAAGAAATTTAGAGGTGACATTGGACCAAATGGGTCCATTTTTGTAGCAATTCGAGATGAAACTTTATTACGGCCAAGTGTAACTGTTTGTTTTTAGTTTTGTTTCATATTTAAAACGGAAGTGATTAATAAAACACACTGGCAATAGTGAATGAGATTCAGGTCACTAAACCACGTTAAAATTATGTGCAGGTTTTAATTGTTTCCATTAACTTGTTACTATATATAAAGGTGTCAAATTTGTGTCATTTTGGTTATGTCAAAACGGTCTGTTGAGATAAGTAATTATACCAGCGATTTTGTTGATTCGCAAGTTACGTATAACCTAAAAAACTCGATTCTTTTAGTAAGATAATCTGTGTGAATGAGTATATACAACCTTAAAGACAAAAACGATTTTAAGGACCAAATGTGTAATGAGAAAAGGACAAAAAAGTAGGGAAAAAGACAAAAAAATGAGGGAAAAGACAAAAAAAAATGGTAACACTGACCATACTTTTTCTAATTTTGATCTTGAGGTTCATAGGGACCAATGGTGCAAACAAATTTTAGATGAAAAGACGTAAATACCCATAGTGTGCAAGGCAAATGTGAGAGATCACGAACAAGATAACAGTTGTTACGTATAACGGGACTCTAGGGACCAAACGGGTAACAACAGTATCAAAAAGGGACCCCGTATGAGAATCCCTGTTATCTAGGAACCAAACGGGCAAACGGGGTAGAGTTTGAAGACCAACTGTGTAATTTACCCTAAATAAAATTACAAAAGAGTTTATGAAACTTTAATAAAATTACAAATGAGAATATTTTATAATGAAAATTAATAAAAGTGTTAAATAATAACCACACTTAATATAACTTCTATCTCATCACATTCCAAAAAAAAAACTCACCAAAGCAGCCACACAATTTTGTTTTCAAGTATATATACATCGGTTATACTTATAGCCGTTGGTATTTTGTTTGGTCACTACAAACACCAAACACAAAAAACCCACCACCATGCATGACGATGGTCATGGACAGGGGTGTCAAAGAGGCCGACCCGACCTGAATCGGACTCGGACTCGAACTCGAATATTAGTCGGGTCCGAAATTTTATTCGGGTTGATCCGAATAACCCGAATACTAAATAATGTCGGGTTTGGGTCGACCCGAATAAGATTTATTTTATTTTTTTAATATAAATTTTATATATTTTCTATTTATAAGAGTATAAAAAGGGATTTTTTTACATTTTACTCATATTCCAGTTGACTCGAACTCGAATTGACTCGACCCGAGTTGATTCGACCCAATTTGACCAGAACTCAAGTAACCCGAATTCAAATAGGGTCGGGTTCGGGTACGGAATCTTTAGTCTTGACCCGACTTTGACCCGAACCCGACCAGACTAAGACCCCTAGTCATGGTACTTAGGGTGTGTTTGGTAAGCGACTATCGAAATCAATGAATGACAATGATAGTCATTGTAAATGTTTGATTACTAAGTTGAGAAATCTAAGTATCAATGGATACCGGATAACGATATAGTACTCGGGGAAGGAGACACCTTTGTAGGTCGTTCCTCATTTATGTGGGCCATTTTGAATTTTGTTTCCACTATAAAAGTCACCCCCTTTGTTTCTTCATTTTTCTTCTACTGGTCACCATATATATGTTGTCTATCTTTTAATTTTTTGCCTCCGTTATTTGATTGGGGTTAGTTATTAAGACCCCCTCAAAAGTGTTGCAAATACCTTTTAAAATTAATTTTTTTTTTTTTTATAATTTTGTTTGTATTATAAAACTATGAAACAAAAAAAAAACGGAACGGAAAATATAATGTTTGATAAATCAAAAGCAGTAAAACATGAAAAATATGGAGCAGTAAGCTGTCTTATCCTGTTAATAAAATGGGTAAAACTGCGAAAAAAAAGGCGGAACAAAAATTATAAAGTTTTATAAGTCAAAAACTGTAAAATATGAAAAATACGGTACGAAAAAACATAAAAAACTGTCTTGTCCTGTCAACACAGCAGGTATTTAAAGGGGTATTTGTGGTAGGGGTAGCAATAACATGACCCATTTGATTTTGACTTTTCATGCTGCTCGTATTTTTCTAAGTTAAAGATAACGTTGAAGTTGTGGATGTGATATTTTCTAATGCTAGATATTACTAATTTTGGAATAAAATTTATTTTCATAGTATTTTTTAGAAAAATGAACTATTAATTTGATCAATGTCTTTTTATAACTGATTTGCAAATAGAATATGTTGTACTAGGAATGTTAATCTATTGAATTCGTAATTGCAATATGTTGAAACATTGGATATACCAAGTTATAAACCAAACGATGTTTATGGAATAGTCATATTTATTCCGATTTCGTCACACTATCAAATCTATACCGATAGTGATTCCTTAAAGCAAACCAAACACAACCTTAGTAATGTGCGTGGTGAGAGGAGGGGAAGAGGTTGACGGCTGAAACCGTCACCACACTAACGCAAAAAGATAATACTTTTTACTACCTCCGTCATAAAATTATTGTCCATCTTTTATTTTTGATTTGTCTCAAAATAATTGTCTAACTTCTAAAAATAATAGTTGATTTTGTTTAAGTTTACCATATTACATTTAGTTTAAATTAATATTTACAAACATAAAAGGAAACACTAACTAAATATCAAATGATAAAACTGTCTTTTTTTGCTTTCGTAAAAACCAAAGCATTAATTAATGTATTTTTTCTTAAACTGTGTATTTTGTGTCGTGGAAAATAATTTTGAGACGGAGATAATAGTAAACTTGATTAAATCTCAAAAGTGCTACACTTGCACCTAGGGGTGAGCATACCAGACCGTCGACCGGACCGGACTGGAAGACCGGACCGACCGGACCAGACCGAAGGTATTTCGGTCCGGTCCGCGGTCCGGTATTTTGGATCAATTCGGTCCTCGGTCCGGTCGGTCAGTTTCGGCCCGGTCCGGTCCGACCAAAATCCGATGATAATGCCATGTAGGACCGGACCGGACCGAAGACCGACCCGGACCGAAGACCGACCCGGACCGGACCGTACCATTTCGGTCCGGTCCACGGTCCGGCAATATGGAGCATTTCGGTCCTCGGTCCGGTCCGGTCCGGTCTTGGACATATGCTCACCCCTACTTGCACCTACTAAAAGTTTAACAAAGCAAAAAATATAGTGTTGTTAAATATTTTGAGGCGTTCCTTCTTCCTTTTTTTGGAACGACAATTTGTGGCTACATGGCCCCTAGCCCAGAAGGCGTAGCGAGCCCATACAACCAGGTTGGGTCCAGCCCAGAAGGCAATGGCACCCTTCCCTTTACACGCGCGGGAGGAAACCCCTATCGCCCTAGACAAGACTCGAACATGAGACTTTGCCTAGGAGGGTAAAATCTCCATACCATTGGACCAAATGCTCGTTTGATGTTCCATGAGATAGAATCACAGATCTTAAAATAGTCAAAATTTGAAAGGAGTCGTTTGATGTTCCATGAGATGAAACTAATTTAATCTCATTCCAAGAAGATGACTCGATGAAAAACATAGTATTTTTATGGTTATCGCCGAGTCTTCGTTATCACATATAGATTCTTTTAGATAATGATAAACCCGATTTATTATTGACCACAATATATAAGAGGTTACATGAATGAAACCCTAACAGACCCAAAACCCACAGACCGGCTTGGGTCTATTTATCCTCTAATACTTCCCCGCAGTTCGAGCAGCGAAATCGCAACTGGAGTAGTAAACTAGAAAAGAAAACATGAAATATTAAGTAAAACCATAGTCTCATATTGTAGCAAGCAACAACATAAGCTTCACACACATGGACATCATTAGTTGTTGAAGAAATCCGCCAACATGCGGAAACAAATCTTCAAACGAACTAATAAACATGGATAAACCAAAGTATTTTGTTTATACGGTATAACCCAAAGTATCTCGAAACCTAAAGGATAACCCAAAATATCCTAACGATCGTGTGGATTTGTGACCTAACACAAATTACCAACACAAATAAAAATAAATAGACGATTGTATGGATTTGTGACCTAGCACAAATCACCAACACAAATAAAAATAAACAGGCGATCGTGTGGATCTGTGACCTAACACAAATCACCAACACAAATAAAAATAAATAAACGAATGTAAATGTTTTTTTTAATAAACCCTAGAAACCATAAACATTAATCTTTGTCTAGCTACAAGAGAAAGATCATAAAAAACATATTCAATGACGCCTCTTTAAACATGCAAATCATAGACCTACCTACTAATTTATTAACCTATCTCTTTCACGTGGGATGATTTTTGTCTCTTTGCTCGAACCTCCAATGGACATCGGCGCCACGAAAAAAGTACGTGAATGGATATGTCAAGCTTTCTTTCCCCACATCTTTAAACCTGATAAACTTTAGAAGACATGCACTCTTTCAGATAGGGTTTGTTGATCATACGATAGTTTTGGTAGTAAATGGCCGTGAAAAGATGAAAGACACAGGATATTTTTATTTTTTAAAGATGGCGGCTAGGGTTTGACGGGGTAGTTTAGGTGAGGCGGCTTAATATAGCCACTAAGTCTGAGGATCAGACCCGACCGGGCTTGGGCCTATTTATCCTCTAATAGATTCATTCATATATATTATGAGTCATGGAAAACCAAAAACACATTGGACCCATATACTTTTAGTATTTTTATCATGTCATCCGATCTGTATATTACGAACATATTAGCAGCACAAGTACATGTATGTCAACACACAACCTAAGTTTTTTTTGGTAAAAATGGTGAATATATATTATTCCACACATTTAACTATATACTAATTGTCATGAAGAGTGGCGACAAAATAGTATCCTGTTCATGTTGGGCTATTTTTGGCCCGTCTTTTCAGCCCATTCTTTTATTTTACCCAACTCTTTGTTGTGTGTTGGATATAGTGTTTATATTTTTGATAACATTACATGATACTTTCCCAGTTACCTCTAGAATCTCTCAGAGCACACACACATACGGGTTTCAGTTTCGGGGTTTGATTTTGAGATGGTTTTTTTGTGCCTGAAGATATTGTTACACAAGAGTTAGCATTTTAAGTTTGGGGTTTTTGGTTACCGCGTTTGTACTCGATCCACTTTCAATTAATTAGGGGTTATTGGATGTTGTTGCTTTGAGCTCTTTGGTGGTGATTGTGTTGCAGGTATGTGATTTAATTTTCTATTTTTGTGTTGAATTTTGGAACAAATTTTTTTATTAAAAAAATATAAAACAGAGAAATTTAGGTAAGCAATACCCATTTGCTCAAAACCTCTCTAATACACTTTTTGATCTTTTTTAACAAATGGGTATTTTCGAAAGGTGTATGGAGTGTGAAATATTAAGTGGGTTGGTTTTAGAGTCATGTAATTGTTGGGTTAGTTTATAGTGCATTGCAAGTGTTTGATGAATTGCTTAAGAGGGATAGTTTAGTATGTCTTTTATCGGTGAAATGAGCGTGTTTCGTGGTTACAGGATGAATATGATCGGTTTGAGCTATTTTATGAAACGTGAAGTAGGAGGAGGACCAGTTTCGGCCAAACACAAGTAAGTTCTAATATGCTTTTGTATCTGAATTGATTTTGGATTGACGTTAAAGAGTAAAATCATAGATGATGGTTTAATTTGTTCAAACACAGGTTCTTCAAAGGAAGACAGATGAAGTTATTGGAGCTACTGAAAAATTAAAGAAGTTTCTTTAATCACGTAAGTTTAACGCGCAAAAGGAAAGCATATTATGTAAGACCTTTATCTCAATGTAACAGTTATTCCTCAGTATGTTTTTACTTTTCGTAACTTCATTATTTCTAATCTGTTTTTCATAGATTAACCGAAAGGACAAAGTCAATCAGGACGCGGAAAGTGGAAGGATGGTAGAGAGCGAGAATCTCTCGCCTCAGCAACCTCCACAGGCGCACTGTTGTTCCTGTGTGCAGCCTCCACAGGTGCACTCGGTATTTCAGTTGTTCGGTGTTTACACTCTTTTTTTAGTAAACGGCTAAAATTTACAGTTCCACTCTCTAGGAATATTTATATGTAGAAAAGTTTAATGTGTTTACTTTAAAATTGGTGCAGGCAGGTATCTGATATCCCACGTTGCGTCCTAGATGGTAACAAAAGTTAGAAGTAGAGCCATTTGACCAATATTTTTAGTGAAACACATCAGAATCTGCCTAAAAAGGTTAAACTCCACTGACCAACCTTCTGCCACTGCTTTGTGTATTCAGATTAATGATTTCAACTATGTTGAAGTTATATACACGAGTGGAACTAATAGCTATTGTTTTTATCAAATGCGCGATGAGCACACTCGCGGCTAAGAAATACCAAGTTGGAGGTGTTGTTGATTGTTGTCTCCCGGCCGCTAATGAAACTGAATTCTATTATGTCTGGGCTTCAAGAAGACACTGTCATATTCGCGATTCTCTAAGTAAGGTTATTTCTTTTTTTGCTAAAAATATTGCTTTTTCGGTTATGAATGTTTTTTGAAATATCGCTTTTTTCAGTTATGAATACTATTTGGTGTGTTAATTGTCTTTTTTGTGTTTTTATAATCAGGTTTTCGATATATTGAATCTGTCAAGATCGTTGAAAAATGGGAATTCTTGCATTGTGATGAAACCCAATCGATTCTGGCTTCCTTTTATTGAGGTATTATAGCTTTTATTTGTTAGTTTGATGCCAAGTAAGTTTTTATTACAGTTTCTTTATAATGAGTTTAATATTAGCATCACTGGGCTAATGTACAAAACTTATCAAACAGATATGTGGTAGTTGCTGCAGGCGGTAAGCGAATGATATTAATCGAACAATGAACGTACTTCACACAATGCAGGTAGACAACTTTATTACCGTAATACGGGAATACTTTGGCAACTTTTAATAATTGGGATATCTGCTCCTTTACAGGTGATTTTTTTTGTAACAATCTTCAGTTAATTCATGTTGAGGCGAGAATTGATAAGCATAAGAGCGTTGCGAATTAGGTTTTGCACAGAGAGGTTATAGCTACAGATATGTTGGATGCGGATATCAATAGCAATGGTTTCATCAGGTTCAGTTTTTAGTGTTTTACGTGTTTTATGTACGTGTTATATATGCTAGAAGTTATTATACTAGCATGAACTAAGGCAATGCTAATTAAATTAGCTAAAAAGGGATAGCCGTGAAACTAAAAGGATATTATGCAGGCTGGGTCTTAGGCAGATTTTGATGTGTTTCACTAAATATATTGGTCAAATGGCTCTCGACCTGTAAATATTATGCGGTTTAGGTTCGGGTCATACAGGTTGTAAGTGACATGTAACCTATTGACCCGGAAGTCATTTTATTAGAAAAATTGTCGGGCTGTGTCAGATTAAGCAAGTGGATAGCAGGGCATGCTCATTTTATGTAGAATGACCCGTATAGGATTTGAGTTGCTGTTTAGACGTTATCTTTAGTCGTTTATATTTCCATTATTTTTCTTTTGTATGCGTTATGTATACACTCCGTCCATTGTGTTTTGATTTTGTAGACAATATAGCACAAAGAAAATAGGAAAACATAATGTCGTAGGTAACAAATAGAACAAATGGCTGATTCATACATGGAACAGTTTAAAATGGTCATTATCTTTTAAATATTAACCATTGTTTTTTATTTAGACGTTTGCAGAAGCATATTATAAAGGTGATGGTAAGATTGACCAAGAAGAATACGAGTATGTCGACAAGAACCCGTCACTATTGAAGAACATGACTTTTCCTCATTTAATGTAAGTGGTACAGCTTACATAGATGCAAGTTTCCTTTCTTGAGTTTCATAGCATGCTAACAATTAAGAAGGAAATTTTAGGACCAATTTTGTTGATTTGCTTATAAACATAGCCGCATAGAACCAATTTTGTAGAAAATCTGAATCCTGGATATGTATCTTTGCGATGCGGTTATTCTTTTAACATTGGTTTACCTAGAAACTTATCTAATGACCCTTTGTATTGTGGCATTTTGGCCAATTCTTGAATTTATATTTCTTGATTAGTCGATTCTTAGGTAAAGGTACATGGTAATGATTTTTTATTTTTCTTAATGGGACATTTCAGGGACATAAATTTAAGGTTTCTGAGCTTTGTGATGAACAGCTAGGTAGAGGAGTCCCAATCAACGGACTAAAACCACTTTTTCCTACTGTTTCAGTTGGTAAAATATTGTATCCGAGGGTGAAAGTGGTGCCAAATTCCGCCATACAACACAAAATTTCATCAGAATAGTTCAGATTTGGTAAAAGATTGTATCCAAGTGTGAAAGTGGTGCCAAATTCCACCCTACAACACAAAATTACATCAGAATAGTTCAGATATATTTGGGCCGAGTTCAGATTCATTCTTTTTATGCTTCCTTTGGTTTATGCGCTGGCAACTTGGACGTTAGTCATTGCATATTTAACAATTTCTAGCAAATGAGAATGAAAAATTATACAAGACAACCATAAACACATTATCGGGCTCCAACAATTTCCGACAACAAGCTAGCTCCCGCCGCAACGCGCGGGTAATGTTCCAACTCGTTCTATACATTTCAGGGAATGGACATGCCTAACCCTTTCAACAAAAGCAACATACTACAAACAGATATAAGTACATGGCCTATACTATATCTGATAAAACAGTGAAAACAAATCTGTCAAAACAGAGGAAACAGACAACCTAAGTACGTATATAAAAAGGGTACCCCTATTGGTACCCCCTGGTCCTCTAAATAGTGCCAAAAAGTACAAAAGATTTATTTTGTACCCTCTTTTTTACAGTGCAACGCTGTTTTTTATCAGTTTCTGTTCCGTAAATTTTGACAGTTTCATACTTTTGACCTGTTAAACTTTATATTTTTCGTTCTGTTTTTTCCGTGTCACAGTTTTATAACATATACAAAATTATAAAAATACAAAAAAAAACCGCAAAAAACCCGGGGGGTACAAATGGTGTTTCATGGGGTACATATAACATAAGCCATATAAAAAGTTCCACTTAGAAGAGTGTAAGAGTAAAATAATAAGAATTGTGAATATATTTAAAATAATCTAATTTTCTAGCCGAAATGTGAAAATATAGTTGGTTTAAAAGTGTTCCAAAAATCCAATTATGATGAAAAATGGTTATAACATGAAATATATGCTTGCACTTTGCTGCGAATATACGTTGCTAACATTTATTAGGTGAATTTGATCAGACTTGAATTAACATGATTTTAACAAAACAAAACAAAAAACGCAAAAGATGTGAAAGCTTATCTGACGTAATATTCTGCTAATCTAATTGGTAAATCGTTATAGATGACTCAAATGTATATAGATATTCAGACTTAAAAATAGTTGTCTCTTTAGCAAAAATCACAAATTCAAGAAAAAAATGTAATGATTATTGCTCTTCTTATATGAAATAACACTTTAGCATTCCTAATATTTATTGGCTACCATTGAGTTTTGTGATGTAACTTTTAGCAAGGATAATTTAAAAAATTTCATACGTTATACCCATCTATTTTAACTGTTTTTTTTCTAAGGATAATTTCATATATACCTAATCTTTTTTTTTTGAACGGCAAAGATGGAATATATATAAAAAAAAGAGACTAGCAAGACGCTAGAAACTTAAAGTACAATAGAGTCAACAAAGAGAAATACATAACATCAAAATATGTTAGATAATCTCGGAGACTTCTAACTGCGAAGGGACTCAAAGGGATGAAAAAACTTTTGACATCGAAGAGCCCGACGGATCGGTTTTTTCTTCACTTCGGCAAAAAGACAAACCCCCCATCTCAGAGGCCGCTCCAACCGGTTTTTACTTCGGATGGATTTGATGAAGACCCCAAACAATTCCCGCGAGAATGAAGAAAAGAAGAATCATCCTCAAAACCGACGAAGATGCCAAACGAAAAAACATGGCATACAGTTACGCCAACCCACGAACTTGAACGCCGAGCTTCAGGAAAAAACCAAAATCAGCTCTAACCATGCCAATACGCTGATCGAAAGGGATAACATAAGCCAGTCATATCCTAAGATAACTTCATATGGTCCCCTATTGTTGAAGACCACGAAAATGAAGAAAACGAACATTATCGAATAGATCAATTTTTCCTCAACGTTGAGAGCTAAACAGTGACGCTATTTCAGTATCTCCAAAGCGCACAAAGAACCGAAGTAGTAAGATAACAAGAACCTGTGTTGTTCACATTAGAAGCGATGCAAGTCGATATTATCAAACATTGAAAGAATCCCAAGAAAGAGCTTGAAAAAGAAGGAATAACACACCATCTAAAAACGAGCTTCCTCATATCGGTTAGCAATGTCACATCGAAGAAAACATGATTAGCAGATTCAACATTGCATTGCAAGAAGGACAAAGATAGCCGTAATTATCCAAACCACTCGAAGAGAGATCAATTCAATGAGGAGTCGGTCAAGGAAAGCCTCCTCCACATAAACACATTGACCTTCCGGTGGATTAGCTTTATCCCAAGTATTAGTATAGAGCAAGATGGGTAGGATATATTTGGTCAATCCGATAACGAGCATCCCTTATCTTAAAAGTACATAACGACCAAGACGCCAAGTACAAGTATCTTCATTGACATCATTTTATTGACCGATTTCATTTAACATGTCACCAAATAGGCAGAGTTTAACACCAAGATTGGTCGAGACCAATTCCAAGTCCAATGCCCATTTTATTAATACGGTCAATGATAAGACAATCTTTGTCTTGAATCAAATAAGAAGCCGATTGTACCTTGTAAAAAGAGGAGTTTCGCCTACCCAAATATCCTTTCCCCAAAATCGAAACGAGTGCCACAACCTGCTTTAAAAAAACGAAAAGTTGTTAATAAGATAATACCTCGATGAAAAAATTGAGGTTCCAACAATGTTAAGCCCACATGCCCTTAAGCTACAACCATTTGTATCGAAAGACTAACCTCCTTCTTACCAAGAAAAAGCTTTGATGACCCAGAACCCAAAGGCCGTTTGGGAAAAAGAAGAGTACCTCCAACCCATTTTTGAAGAAGAGCAAGGTGAAAGCTTAAGACGCCAATGTTTAACCCTCACTTTATTATCGAAAGAATTAAGAATAATTGGCCATTTGACCCAAGCCATTTTGTTTTTATCTTTATTACCACCCAAAAAAATTAGCTCGAATTCTTTCCAGGTCTTGAAGGACCGATTCGGGTGCTCTGAAAATCGATAGATAGTAGATACCAAGACTACCAAGCACAGACTTGATAAGAGTCAGACGACCCCCAATCGACAGAAGATTAGCTTTCCAAGAGGAAAGCCTCATATGAAAACGATCAACAAGCGTCTTCCAGCTAGCAATAGACTTCATATTGGAACCAATGGGGAGACCAAGGTAATTGAAAGGGATATCACCTGCAATACAACCAGCATTGCTAGCCATACTTAAAACTTCATCTTTATTAACCCCAATACCATAAATATTAGACTTGTGAATATTAATCTTGAGACCCGAGGCTAGATAGAAAACATGGAGAACACGAATGATATTATCCATGTCTTTAGCATTCCAATCCGTAGTAATGATCACATCATCTGCATAGAAAAGATGGGAAACATTGATAGTAGAATTCTTAATATTAACACCAGTAATCAAACCATTTCCCACTGCTTCCTCAAAAGCATTATGGAGACCTTCCATAACCAAGATGAAAAGGAAAGGAGATAGAGGATCTCCTTGCCTAAGACCACGCTTAATGGAAAACTCAGACGTAGGGCTACCATTAATAAGAATAGAAGCTCTCGAAGAATTGAGACAAGCTTTAATCCAAGAGCACCATTTATTACCAAATCCAAAACTGTCGAGAATGTGAATCAAGTAATTCCAGCTTATGGAATCAAAAGCCTTTTCAAAGTCCACTTTAAAAATGAGGAGCTTCTTTTTTCGTTTTTTATACCACTCAATGATTTCGCTTAGAATAACGGGGCCATCAAGAATTTGACGACCAGCAATAAACGCCGACTGTTCCTTGCTAACAATCTTGTCAATCACTTTAGATAAACGGTTAGCTAAAATCTTGGCAATGATCTTATAGTGTATACCAATAAGCGAAATAGGGCGAAAGTCAGTGATTAAGGTAGGGTTGTTGACCTTTGGGATAAGGGTGAAAAACGAAGAATTAGCACCATTAGGCATAACACAAGAAGCAAAGAATAAGTTAACAAAATCATATAGATCCTTCTGAATAGTGCCCCAATACTTCTTCACAAACGCAAAAGAGTAACCATCCGGGCCCGGAGCTTTACTACTTCCACAATCCCAAACGGCTTCCTTAATTTCCTCAAGGGTAACCTGTCTTTCAAGAGTTTCTCGATCCATGCAATTAAGGGAATGAGAATGAGGAAGGTTAGAGAACATAACCTGTGAATCTTGAGCTTGGAATTTCCTTTTATAGAATTGAAGGAAGGCATCCTTGATCAAACAAGGGTTCGTGATCCAATTTCCTTCAACCATAATCCCATTGATCATCTGATTCCGCCTTTTTTGGTTGATGAGCCCATGGAAGAATTTGGAATTTTCATCCCCTTCTATATCCCATTTGACATGAGCTTTTTGAATAATATCCATTGAAGCAAACTTATCGATCTTTTCAATTTCTTGAAGAAGGATGAGGCGGTGATCATTGTCGGAAGGCATAGCGGATCCCTCATCAATCCTTTTCTCAATTGAATTAATTTCCTCAAGAGCCACGGTTTTTCTGTTTCTTTCCAACGTCTTGATGTTGTTGCTCCATTGTTTGATCTTATCCTTGAGGCGGCGAAACTTTTCATGACATTTGAGATTAGAATCAAGCAATTCCCATTCCTCTTTAATGAGGTTATCAAAACCATCTCTCAGAAGCCATGAGTTATACAATTTGAACGGAGTGGGACCAAAATCAGTTTTGTCAATATGAAGAAGGATAGGGTTATGATCAGACCATAACCTATCGAGAGCAGTAATCCGAACATCTGGGAGCCGAATAGTCACATCTTCTGAAATAAGGAAGCGATCAAGTTTACTAAGCTTAGTACCTGCTTTATTCATCCAAGTAAAAGAGCGACCACCAATAGGAAGATCGACTAAACCTGTGGAATCAATGAAAGAGTTAAAATGATCAGCTTCAATACTATTCAAAGTAGTACCAAACCTTTCTTGTGCGTTTCTGACAGCATTCATGTCTCCAAACATAATATAGGAGCCATTATGGTGATGCATGAAGTCTGTGAGTCTATTCCATAAGGCAAGTTTAGAAACATGATCTTGTGGGCCGTAAATATTCACCATGAAACAGTCTCCCACTACATTCTTCCAATTCCCTTTGATAATAATAAACGAGTCGTCACACCAAATAGAATTCTTAGAGAACATATTGGGGTCCCATATAGAAATAAGACCACCTGAGAGACCACGAGCCATACTACAAGCATAATCAAAAGCATAGTTACCCCACATAGATTTAATTCGAAATAGCTCAAGACGAGTCATTTTTGATTCTTGAATCCCAAGAAAATGCACATTGTGTTTAAGGCAAAGGTCCTTTATCCACATGCGTTTTCTTCTTTTCCTCGTACCACAACTATTTATTGACAAAATATTCATTTGTCAACCATGTGAATCCCGATTCCTTTGATTATTTTGTTTAGAGTTTTTTTACATCCTCTAACATCATAACCAAGTGATGAGCCCACATCAATGATTTGGTTGAGTTCACTTAAAAGGGAAAATAAACATGAAAATGTCATATATATTCAAATTACATGTTTTGAATGCATGATGTACAATGTATTTAAAGCATGTTTTGAATAAATATGTCATTATGATGTTTTTGTTGAGTATATATAGAATTGACCCTTTTTTCTATGTTATTTTGGGACAATGGGTATGTTTGGCAAAACTAGCTGTAAGCTGTATGTATGCTTTAAGCTGTATGCTGTAAGCTGTAAACTGTAAGCTGTAAGCTGTAAATCTGTTAACATGAACTACAAGCTGTATATTTTTTTCAATAAAAGTGTTTGGTAAATTAGCTGTTGACTGTAATTATAAGATGTAAAATGACTTAAAGGACATATTTAAATAGATTATATTATGATTGGAAGATATATCAATAATTTACAGACTTAACAGCTCTTAACAATTTTAAAAGCTTCATCAATCAGCTTTTCATTTAGGAGCTACTTGTTTAAAATAAAAGCTTAAAGCTGATGCATCCAAACATAGCTATTTATTCTGGAAAAAATTATTTTTTTAACAAAAATTTACAGCTCTACAAAAAGCTTCAAAAAAACTCCAGCCAAACAAACCTAATACGGAAGGATAACCAGAATTCTAGAACGGAATGAGCACACAATATGTTACTGTAACACTTGTTCATTGGACCAAAAGCATGTCAGCGAAACAATTAACGATGAATGTTTTATTGGGTCGAACGATGATTGATCTGGACTAAAAGGCCCATACCCATATGCATATATCACAACAATACATTTCTTAGCTTAGGGCCGTTTGATTTTTAGGGCCCATTTGATTTGGGGGGTTTGGGTTGAGGTTTAAGAGTTAAAGTTGAAAAAGAATGTTTGGTACAAAAATTAGGATTGGAAACAGTATTTCGTAGCCAAATAAATGAGACTCTACAAAAGAGAAACAAGTTGCCGGGTTTTCTGCAATTTCTTTCAATGTGTGAGGCCAGCAAAAATATGAACCGCTAGTTTTATTTATTTTTTATTTTCATGGAGTAAAATTAAAAAAAATAATAATATAATACCAATTATATATTTAAAACTTATAATAAATTTATATTTTAATATATAATATATTTTAAAATATTATTTTCTCTCTCATGTCTTAAATCCAAATCTAAATCTTAAACCAAATTTAAATCCAAATCCAAATCCTAATCCTAAACCCATCTACAAACCAAACAGGCCCTTAGATGTGTTTATGATTTAAATTTGGATTTGGATTAGAATTTGAATTTGGTTTAGAAATTAAATTTAATGTAAGAAAGACAAAATATATTATAAATTATATAAATTAATATTGTTTATAAAGTTATATATTAAAAAAAATTAAAATACTACAAAATGAAAGGCCTGATTACCAAAAACTCATATACAAATAATATAAACAAGCAAGATGCCTCGCGCGTTGTCGCGAGACATAATTTTTTTGCGAATCGATTAAAAAAATTAAATTAAAAAAAAACCTTGGAGCTAGTATTGTCATCGCCTTCGGTATCGGCTTTGGTCATATCAATATCTCCACCGTAAACTTTGTGTTCTTGTTCGTCTGGGTGTGTTTTGGCGTGTGTGCATTTTTTATGCAATGGAAGAAGCCACAGGAAAATGTCCTGGAAACTTCTACCGAAAGATTGTTGTATAGGTCTTTCTAGATGGCAATGGAGATTTATGTTCAAAAAAATGGAAATGGAGATATTTTAACGGAAGTTTTAAAAAAAAGCAATCTACAGGGACGATACACTACACTTGCCACTTGGGAAACATCCTATTGGTAAAAAGGTGGGGCCCGATGTCAATACAACATTGTTTTTAATCGAAATTGATAGTATTTATAATTAAATAGATAGTGCTCAAGTGGGACCAATGTTAGGTGTAAAATTGTAATCCTGGCTTTCTAGTGAAGATTTCTAAATCCCTTCATATTTGGATTTGAACACTATTTGGAATTCTATGTGAAGTAACCAAACAAATTATTTAACTCCAACCCCTTTTCTTTAGGTTGAATACCTCAAACCAAACGGACCGTTAATTTCAGCGTAATATTAAGTAGTTAAACTTGGCAATCTTTTATATGACTAGTAGGGTAGTGTCGCCGAGTAATGTTTTAACGAGGTTTGCAAACCCGCGTTTCGCGGCGGGGTGTATGCGTACTGTGTCGTTTTACGGTTATTTGATATTTGTTGTGACCCAACTAAATAACGATTTGCTATGTATATACGTGAAAAATAACTAAGACGGGCTTATGATATTTTTGTTTAAGTCCGTAAAGATAAAATATATGTTTGGTATTCCGGATCGGGTTGCGTCAATAGGCCGGGTTCAAAAAAGTTGTTAGTAACCTGGCCAGTCCACACGTGCAGGCCCAACGCCAGGCTCAACGTCGAGCCCAACGTCAAGCGCGAAAGTGAGGCCCGAAAATGCGTGCTAAATGTATAGTTATATAATTATGCGTTTTTCATGACAATATCTTGACATATAACAAAATTTTAAGTAAAAAAACTTTAAGCAATAACAAAATATTTCATATAATATACTCGCGCGGAATTGCAGAAAATAGTCGGTAACGATTAATTTTATGAAGATAAGTCAAAGTGTTTGATAACGGCTTGCATACGCAGGTAGTTAATAAACAGTATGATACACTTAATTATACTGGGAGGTGATTTGTACACACAATATTTTTGCCATCTACCAATAATGTACAACCGCTAATGCACACAGTACAACACACATATGCATATTTAGTGGTGGATGACAAAAAGAATGTGTGTACAAATCACCTCCCAATTATATTTTATACACTAAAAAAAGATTACACCTCCTAATCACAAAATATGTTATTTTGTTTTATGTTTTCACCGTATCGGAAGTGTTTTCATAGTCTCATTAAATGAACGAGGTTTTCGGTGCCCACGCTTCGTGGCGAGGCATTCTTTTGGCTTTTTTTAGTATGTTGTTTTCCAGAAATGTATATCTCTACGTGGTTTTTTCCATATATTTTTTGTATTTAGTTGTTTGGAAACGCGATTAACTTTCTTCCATATGTATGTTTAGGGTTTAGAATTTGAACCAAATTTAGTGTGATAAGTTCATTTGTCGTTGACTGTTGTTTTTAAATAATGTCATGTTTTGTGTTTCTTTTGGATGTTAAACAAACATTATGACGTGGCAGTGGTAGTAATAATCATAAATGCATTTCGGTTTTGATACGCATAATTTGTATATTAAATTTTTATTACGCGGCACACTTACTTGAAAGAATACGGGAAATGAAAAAGGAAATGGCGAGACTGTTTAGTGTCACGACCCCCTCCCTTTCCGTTTTCGGTACATGTTTAAGTACGTTCAAAAGGAACGATAATCGGATACTAACAAGAAGAGAACGTGTCAAACCCGAAACCTATTTATTGTTGTTACCGTCGCATGTCGGCTAACCTCTGTTACATAGACATCGTAAGTTCGAATGCGTCTATCAACTAAGCTGCGGAACAGAGTTCTCGTCGGGCGGCATGAGTTAATAGGCACATCGGACCTTGCAGGTGCTGGAATTAGTAGATATTAAAATCATATTAACTATTAATAAATACGAGCACGCAGCGGAAGACTAGCACGTAAGATCATTCACATAGTCATATAAATTAACATAATAATAATAAAAGAAAAGTGTACCTTTTAGCAAATCTTGAATTAATAAATCAAGAACAATATAAGATCAAAGTATGATATCTCTTTGGATTCGTACACACGTTTGTTAGCGATTCAATTAGAATGCTAGTTCTTTTATAAACAATAAGCAAAACAACTTACTTTAAGTTGATTAATCAAATCGGTTTTCCCACTTGGTTGGGTGTAGTCGATTGACTCAACACGAGAGAAGGGGAAGAGAAAATAAGTTTTGCTTTTAGGGTTTTTCACCAAAAGATATATCAAAACAATGAGTCTTGATTTGTTTATATATGCATAAGGAATTTGTTATAAGTAAACAAATTCCCACCTCTTCTTGTTGAGGTATAACCGGCCCCAAACACAAGCTCACTACCCAAGCCAAAACTTCTTTTTTCTCATTATTTAACATTAAGTCCTTTATGTTAACATTTAACGACCGTTAAATAAATTTCGTTAAGTAACTAATTAATTAACGACCGTTATCTTATTATTTACACAATTAATATAAATTAATTAATATAAATTAATTAATTATATTTATTGAATCCAAACGCTATCGTATGCGTCTCCAAAGGCCCGAGTCGCATTCCGGACATATATTATTTACGTGTACATTCTTTCATGTAAGAGGGTTGATCGCCAAGAATTGCCACAAGAGAAGGAGGGGTTATTATCCGATACGGTTCCGTTTTGATACCGTGATCCGGATCAAAATGTTAATTCCTACTTTTAATTATTAATCAAATTTATTACTAAACAAGACTTTAAATCCTATCAAATTTTTAAAACTTACGTTTGTGTCATACAAAATACTCGTAGTATTAATCCCATCGCGTGCAAAACTGCAGACATTTAAAATCTTGTTTTGGTGGATTCACAAAAATTGAAGCAACTTCACTTTCTTTTTTTATCTTACCTTGTCCGTCATTTTTGGGTCTTCCTGCCTTTTTCTTCCCCTTAAACAAAAGTAAAAAGTTAAAAACAGTGTCACACCAATTTGTCAACTTTGACATAAAACGTGAAAAAACTTTTTTTTCTGCTCAATATCATTTTACAGTAACTAAAGTACGTAGTAGTTTCCAGGTTTTGAAACGTTGGTTTTGCATTGGTTCATATATTAAAGTGGAATTTTTGTCAACTTTGGTATAAAACCTGAAAACACTTTTATTATCATAGAGATACATGTACGTTACAAATTCATGTAAACTAAATTGTTACATATAACATTAAACCTTGAATATATCCCGTAGTTACTCGATGCATTTTTTTTACACATGTTCGGATCAAACTATTTGGAGAACCAATAAACACCTTTGTGCTCCGATGAATTGTCTGGTTCGGCATAGATGCACTCCTTGGTCTCTCTCCAAAACGCCTTCAGAGCGGGAGTATTGTCGGATTTGTAATACTCACCTAATATAGGCCTCACAGCTTTTGTAGCCTCGACAGCGTGATAATGAGGCATGCTTGGGAACAAATGGTGAATGACGTGAGAACTATTTATATCGTGTTGAATCCAGTTCAAAATCCCAAAATCTCTATCGATGGTTGATAAAGCGCCTCTTAGCCAATCCCACTCGGTTGAATCATAGTGTGCGATCGACGGGTGAGTGTGGCTTAGGTAAGTTGACAAGATAAAGAAACCACCCTCCATAAACAAAGGAATCACATACAAAAAAAGTGTCGATTTTCCACCTTGTGTAACTGCAAGATGGTACAAAGCATAAAGAACCGCGATGATTCCGATATCTGATAGCACAACATAACCACGTTCACTATCGTTAAAGATGCCACTTTGAGGCATGAAATGGTTAGTGAAACGTTTGTAATCACGACCGTAAACGTTAAAGATCAAGTACAAAGGGTAACCAAGGGTGATTCTAATTAAGAGAGTGAACACGTTCCCTGGTCCATTGTTTAAAAACTCGGTGAAAAAAGTATCTGACTTGCGTTTTGGGATGTACACCTCATCGTACTCTAGTGAATTCGTGTGAGCGTGGTGACTTCGATGACTGTACTTGAACGAATAGTATGGTGTCATGACAAGCGAATGCAAGATAAAACCAACTGTATCATCGATCCATTGGTATTCGCTAAAAGAATGATGGCCACATTCATGACCAAGTACCCAAACCCCATAAAGAAAACAACCTTGAGCTAACCAATATAGTGGCCAGCCGATATAGTATAAGAGAGGTTGATTATTAGGGACCAAAGGAAAGTAATTCGATGCAATATAATAAAAGGTATAGATTATGATGGCGTCCCGAAAGACATAACCTAGAGAGCGAATAAGTGAGCGTTTGAAACAGTGTGGTGGAACGGCTTTCTTTAGATCAGCGATCCCAAAGGGAGGTTTTGAGATTGGAACACGTTTGAGTAAGTCTTTTTCGTTATCTGAAGCGTTCATTTGGCCACCAGCTCCCATGGTTTCGAACCCGATAACTGAATGTGAAGAAAAGGTCTAAATGAATGAGTATTGATCAATTGTGGAGTGTGTTGCATGTTCAGCCATTATACATAACATATATATAGCCGGGGATTGTGCATGCTTATGAATTTGCATGTATTGTTTATTTCCTTAAGTGACGGCTACATATATAGTTTTAAATCGAATGCAGTATACAAATGTTGAACAAAAAACAGCCATTCCCTGTTTGAAGTCTGCCTGTTGATGTCTTTACCCTAGTGGTCGATGTACGTACGTAACATTTTTATATTAAGAAAACAAAAAACATAAAGGATTATCATGATCAAGAATATCATTTTTAAATAAATCATCTTTTGTATCACTATAACATAAATATTAAATACTACGTTAATTCGTTCAAAAAAAAAAAATACTACGTTAATTAGTTACGTAATGTCACATCAAATTCTCATAAACTTTTTCATTTTTGTAAATATATCTTCAGTTTGAAATAAACATACTACTCCCTCCGTCTAAAATTAATAGTCTACGTTTTCATTTTGAGATGTCCCGATTTAATTGTCCACTACTAAAAATAAATAAAAAAATTTGACCACGTTTATTATATTATCTTTGTTTAAAATTATTATTACAAAATTTGAAAAAGACTTTAATTAATTAACTAAAAATAAAACTGTCATTTTGTTAAAAAGTAAAGAAAAAACAATAATAAATTCAATTTTTTTAAATTGTGTATTTTTTGTCGGGAGACAATAATTTTATAACGGATGGAGTATATAACTAATTATAACACGTTTAAGTATTTGAAATTATGATCAAGGTTCAATGCTTTAGAAAATCATTCTTTTAAGCATAAAATAAACGCACCATGAATGCAATAAAAGATAATATTATATTCTTTATGTTTTTCGAAACATTTATAAAATTGAGATTTTTTAAAGTTTATATTAATTTTATCTGTAAAGTTTTTTCACAAACATAATAGTGAGGCCTATTCAGAGACCCAATTTACTTTATTTTTGTAAAAAAAAATTATCGATAAAGTTCATATAAACTTTAAAGAATCTCATTTTGATTTTATATATGGATGATGAAGTAAAAAAGACAAGTAATTGTGGTATATTTATAAACTCCATTCGGAAAGTCTATTTAGGTTAGACGGTGTGGGGTTAAAACTCATCGAGTGAGTTAAAAAGTGGCGCGTGAGTTCCATTTCGTCCACCAAAAGTCGCTCGTCAATTTCCCAACGAAAGGTGAGTATCTCACCTTCGGTAAGTTGTGTTATTGTGTGTGTTTTTATTATTTTTTTTATTTTGGTTGTGAGTGTATGTGAGTATTCAGTGGATATCTTTTGTATAAAGTGGGTATTTTAATGAAATGTGAGTTTGTGGTGACAACTACGGTTGAAAGGTGAGTTGTGGTGAGTTAAGTGAGAGGAAAGAAAATGATGATGTGGCGCTGAGGTGAAAGTCGAGTTTTGGTTTACCATACCATCCGGCCTAAGCTATTTCATAGTCAATACCTTGTTTGCTTAAATAGTTGGAGGGCTCTAGAGTTTCGTCCACAACTGCTGAATAAAATTAACGAGATTCGTAACTTGCGCGTCGTTGCGGAGCGCACGAGATTACTTTTGCAACGCACCGATAACTCCAGATACTATTTGTCAGTCGTTGGGACTAACCTTGCAGCGAACCGATAACCTCGGGACTATTTTCGTAAATATTTTAAAAATATATATTAAACTTCAACATTTTTTATAAAATCGTACGCATGTCAGAAGCGTTGCAATATTTGGCTCGTTTTGTTCACAATTCAATGATCTTTTCAGTGACTTTTTTTCCGAATGAATCGATAGATATGCGGCTCCATATTTGATAATTAAAGTTTGTTATATAAAAAAGACATAAATATGTAAAAGTTAAAGGTCGATTTTGTAATTTTTAGCATATATGATGGTACGCTTTGTATTTTTTTACATCATTAATCGTGAGTTTTTTTTTTAAATTATTATGTGTTGCCCAAAAATACTGCTTAAGAATACGTAGTAATAATGAGTCGACAAATTTAATCCGACGCAGAACAATTAAAATGATAGATAAATTGAGTTTCAATATATAATTACTGTAATGTTGTCAACAATGTCCATCAATTATTCGAAAAGTGTTAAAAACTTCGACAACAACCAGAATATCGAAACACAAAATCTAGAAACGTAGTGTCTATCACCAAGCTACAACAGCAAACGCGAGACCCGCTTTGGACAAACGAACAAAGAAAAACAAGAAATTACAAAGTTGTCGACAAAATTATAAATAATATGCGCACGGTATAGTCCAAACCTCATTCATTAATACCAATAAAGATTACATACGCTTAAATCCTTAAACTATGTTAAAGTTTGCTCCTAATATCCTTCAATTTTCACCTTATGAGTTACACTTAACATAACTGATACTCAGCATCTTTTGCTTGTACTTGAATCTTAAACCAGGACCACCTTGTGGACCAAGCATTGCACTTCAGTAATTTTCCTAGATTAGCTTCCATAGACTCCTTCACTTTCTTATTTTAAGAGTCGGTTTAGGAAACTCCCTAACCGACCTCCTCATGAAACCGACCATAAGGCCTTTCCTTACCGTGCAAGGCAAGCTTTCAACAACCTAATTATAATCTAACCCCAATCTAAATTACAACGTACACTTAAATGCCTAAACTGTGTTAAAGTTTGCTCCTAATATCCTACAATTTTCACCTTATGAGTAACACTTAAACATAACTGATACTCGGCATCTTTTCCTTGTACTGGAATCTCAAACCGGGGACCTGCTTGTGGACCAGGCATTGCACTTCAGTAATTTTTCTAGATTAGCTTCCATGGGCTCCTTCACTTTCTTCTTTTCAGCGCCTAATGCACCCTCTTGACCAGGTACTCCAATTACCGTAATGTCTGCCCCCACCTTTATGCAAATGTGTATCTTTTCTTGCTCCTTTATCAACCAGTCTGTTTCTTTTTTTCTTCAAGTTTCTTATCCTTCAACTTTTTTTGAGCCACTGCAGCAGCATTGTTACTGTCCTGAAAAACCTCAGCTATACGATTTCCTTGATCTCCATGCAGTTTCACCTCAATCCAAATACGTTTATTTAACCTGTACTCCATGGATTCCTGTTTTAACACTAGGCTAACTTCTTTAACATCAAGTTACTTGAACCCAACTTGTTTAAAACGAAGTTGTTTAAATCCAACTTATTTTAGACCTTCATGCATTTGTACAATAAAGCCATCGATTTTTTCAATGATAAAACTAGTTACAAAACTAGTCAACCTTCTTTAACCTTGCTAAAACCTTGTCAAGGTGTTTTTAACTAACTTTACCGACAAGCATCACAAGCCGTGTGCAATAAACTCGTTATTGCTAAAAGGATTTCTTGCAAATCAAATTAATTAGAAAAAGCCTATACTCTCGATCTCGAATAAGCATACCCGATCATTAACTTGAAACCCAAGCGACCCACGATCCAACCTTAAACCACAAGAGAACCCGCAACACAAAGCCTTTAAGCTTTATTGATTTAGTAACCATAAACAAAATCCTTTAAGTCGACTTTTAAACAGAATATCCAAAACATTGAACTTTTAGAACACATCTATAAGGGTGCGTTTGGTTCGCGGAATCTTCAGGATTCTGATGGAATTGGAATCTGATTCCAATTCCATAACGTGTTTGGAAAGGGTATAGATTTTTTTTATCGTGTCAAAACCATGTACAAAGAGCATGCAACATCTTTGTATCATGAATTTTATAAAACTATAATTTATAAAAACACTGTATGGACTATAAATTGCTAGTTTAATCATGGAAGATTTTAGGTAGGTTTGGTAAGCGCAATTCACTTTGACTTTTTTGCATTATATAAATCATAGTAAATCATAATTTCGATTAATAATTAGTCAGTGTTTATTTGTTTTTCGGAAAAAACCCTTTGCTTTGATGTACTAATACATACAATTTATCAAAGCAAAACAAAAATATAAACCATAAACAATTAAAACTATATCCGATATTAACACATTAATCACCCATACAACATGCTTATAACAATTGATGATAACCTAAAAATCTATGTGGATTTAATTAAAAACACATGCTTAAAACTGTCAAAACAATTTAAATTTTACTTAAGGTCACATGTCAGCAGAGTTTGCAGCTAGAGTCTTCTCGAGCTTAGCCTCAAACTAAAAAGTTGTAAGTTTCTACAATTCGTGGAGCAACCCATAAATAATTTCAAAAGTTTTCGTTTCGGATGAATTTATTATGCAATTGGTTTTATACAAGGGTCATAACACTTCGAAAAAAGTAAAAATTCTTCTAATACACATCAAGTTCCGATTATTATCATCATATTATGCATGTTTAACACTTACCAATTATTATACATTCATATATCATATATCACATGTCATCATCCATGGTAAACTTGCAAGATTCACCATGGATCTCATCAAATTAACATTTATTAAAGCGTGTTGATTAAGTTTATACACAATTAATAATAACGTTATTAACAAAATTAATCTACGATATTCATCATATAAAATGTTTTACATCTTAATTTTTGGGTTTTGTCTAATTAATTTTATTTATTAACCCTAATTAGGGTTTATGAACACAAGATCATCAATTAAAAATAAGACAACATCAAAACCTAGCAATTTTTAACGTTATTGATAACATTATATAATTTATAGATCTATATCGACCGGCTCTTGACGCCACTGTTCGGAATTAGTAGACATTAGATCATATTAACTATTAATAAATACGAAGCACGCGTAGCGGAAAGGATGACTAGCAGGTAAGATCATTAACATAGTCATATAAATTACATATTAATAATAAAAGAAAAGCGTACTTTTAGAAATTCTTGAATTAATAAATCAAGAACATATAAGATCTAAGTATGAATTCTCTCTTTGGGATTCGTTTACACGTTTGTTAGGGATTCAATTAGGATGCTAGTTTATTTTATAAACAATTAGCAAAACAACTTACTTTAATTGATTAATCAAATCTGGTTTTCCCACTTGGTTGGGTTGTATCGATTAATCAACACGATGTGCAGAGGAAGAAGAGAAAAGAATTTTTATGCTTTTAGCGCGTTTTCACAAAAGATATATATCTAACAATGAACTTTGATTCTGTTTATAATAGCATAAGAATTTGTTATAAGGAAACAAATTCCCACCTCCTTTTGTTGAGGTATAACCGGCCCCAAACACAAGCCCACAACCCAAGCCAAAACTTCCCTTTTCTCATTATTTAACATTAAGTCCTTTATGTTAACATTTAACGACCGTTAAATAAATTTCGTTAAGTAACTAATTAATTAACGACCGTTATCTTATTATTTACACAATTAATATAAATTAATTAATACAAATTAATTAATTATTAATTATATTTATTGAATCCAAACGCTATCGTGTGCGTCTCCAAAAGCCTGAGTCGCATTCCGGACATATATTATTTACGTGTACATTCTTTCAGCAGGGTGATTGAACAGAAGCTGTCACGACTTATGGTTTTATCGGATTGTAAACGTGTGTTTTTCAATAACTCATGGTTGAGCGTTCAAGTGGGTACATGTGTCCATATTAAGTAAGAGCGTCGAAACTCAAACTTGAGATTCGCAACATAGAGAAAATATCGACTCTAGCCGTAAAACTCAAACTTGATTCATTTCCTAGTAAAAAAAGTATTTTCGAATTTAGTTCTTTACGAATACCAAAATGTGCAACTCTATAAAAGAAATTGGGGAGTGTTCAAAAAATTGGTGAGGCTTTTTGTTAGACTGAATCGGCATTTTGTGCGGGCAACACAGTGTTTTTTATAGACTAATTTGTCTAATTAAAAAAATCAACCGTGAATCCCACCTTTTTATTCAACAAGCAGGATTACCTGTGCGTTGCTGCGGGGCGTTATTTTTTCACGCATTGTCGCGAGCCATTAATTTTTTTTTCCTTTTTAATTTTGTGTGGGTTTATTTTTTCAGTTTCATGTTTAATAGTATGTTGTTTTCTTATATTGGCATATGTGTTGGGTCTTAAATGACAATCGTTTAATATTTTGTTTTTTTCCTTTATATGAGTTTATGCCCCGCGCGTTGTTGCGGGCCGTTAAAATTTTATTTTTATTTTATTTTCTTTATTTTATTATTATTTTTTTTGCGAATTTATTTTTTAGGTCTCATGTTAGTAGTTTTTTATGGGCTTATGTGTTGGGTCTCATGTTTGTGTTATATATTTGGGCTTATGGTTTTTAGTAGCATAGAATGACACCGTTTAATGCAATCTAGAATTGTACGTTTGTGACCCTGTCGATTATTTTAAAGTTATTAAATATCGAAAATGTTTTCACAGGTATTTTTTTATCTGAATAAATCAGTACTTTTATAATATTTTTTCCCTATTTTGTGCCAAGCCGGCCCAAAATGGGAGCCCAATGAAATAGACCAAAGTGGGAGCCCAAACTAAATGACACTGCAGCAAAAGTGGAAAAAACGAGACCGTTTTTTTTTCACCTTTAGTATATGTATATAATATTATAAATGAATAAAAAAATGAGACATTAGACTTTTTGAAAGAAAAAAAAGTCGTTTAGCTAACACATCACCTTAGTCGCATAAAATGTTACTTGGTCTAGAAAAAAAACCTCACCAACTTTTGGAACAATAATCGTCTACTTAGCAGAGTTGCATGGTACAACGGTTGCAAAAGACTAAATTTGAGATTTTTTTTTACTAAAAAGTGTTATAAGTTTGAGTTTTATGACCAAATTTAAAACAAGAACAATACCCGTGCGTTGCACGGGTAGATGATTATTTATAAGTTAGGAATTGTTATAACATCTAAAATTAAAAAAAAAAACTTAATAAGCTGAAATGACATATTCTTTTGATAAGCATGGTCCGTACTGCTAAATTCTTATCAATGTTTGGCTACTTTAGTGCAAATTATTAAAAGTCTATATATATTTTGTAGATATAGAAGAATATTTCTGTCAAGTTATCAAATAATTACGTAAGTAATCAGAATCCACTAAGCAGTCAAGCAACTTATTATCGACCTCTTACAATCTCTAACATCAGGCACACATCTAAAGACAACATTTTGCAACATAAGTATAACATGAATCATTTTATATATGCTCATTCAACATGCCCTTGGGCTATGTACAAACAAAGCACCAAGAAAGCACATACAGCTGCACATCGACTATTAGTAAGTCGATCATGTCTTAGTTCTTTTTGTGAGGGATATTGCTATAATGGTATGCATTATAAAGTGGCATTAGAATATATTTCTTGAAAAGAAAAGAGATGACACATAGTGACTTAAAGAAGATGAAATAAGTAATATGATTAAAGGTTTATGCCACATAACATGTCTCATGCCTGCTAATGGTCAAACAACCCCTTTAGATAGTGATATACATGCCTAAACGAACTAATCTATGATACGTGTTTATTGCTTGGTTTTAACCCATGCATAAACGAAAGCTACATTTATGTTACTCATGCATAAACTAAGTAACACATTTTCAGGTTTAGATGGCTCACACTTCCAAAATAACGATCTAGAATCTCGACACAGTGATGAATAATTTCGAGGACTTTCAACTCATTGTCTTCCTGGTTAATGCACATACAGAAGTATAGGCTGGCATATCTGACAAGTAAAAAACCATGGAAAAGCAACCAGTTACGAAAGATGATCAAGACGCTAAAAAAGAATTATATAGACATGGAAACATAGTAGCAATTTTTTTAAAACACCTCTTATAAACGATTTTGAATCCTCTCCACTCAAGAAAATTGCACAGCTTGGGGCCATGTGTAAGAATCATTCCACTTAGCTCCCTTATTACCGTATCAAGTACAAATGTTAATGACTAAAAATAGCTTTTTGTCACATAAGGAAGTTCAAGAACCGAGCAGATTATGTTGGTGGGAATAAAAAATGATCCTCTATTCAATCTGACATACCTTAATTCGTTCTTTCTGGGTATACGGTGAATACCATTTTGTCAGCCTAACTTTTCTTTGTCGGCTTATCAAGAGAACAAAGTGAATCTGCACCAAGAAACATAGCATTATCCACGTGGTAATTAAAAACAACAAAGAGGGATAGAGAAAAAAGTAGGAGGTGAAAAGCAAAGAATGCGGAAGAAAACTTTTAAGATTTAAAAGCAAACTATGTTAAGCAAGTGAAGGTTATCAAACTTAGTTTTGTTTAAAGACATAATGCAATACTTGGGTTTCATGGATGCATTACCTAATAATTAAAAACAAACCTTCAATATCATAAAAAAGCTGCAACAACCATGGATGTATTACCTGCAAAATTAGTAAATTCAAATAATTATCAATCACAAACGAAACCGGATTCTTCAAGATAAAAAAGGAGAACACATTTTATGGAAGTTAGTTAAAGTAGATAAGTCACTATCAAATTTTAGAAACCAATGCTCAAAAAGGAGACGAATGAGTCACATGAAAGAATTAGTCAATGAAACTTCTTGTACTTATCTTGAATTCTTGACATATCCTTTCATAAAACGTGGGATAATAGGAGAAGAATCAGTCACATAAAGACTACCGAATTTTTAGGATGAATTTATGTGGCTAAGATTAGTTTTAATATATGATCCTAGGGTTTATAGGCATGCCAGGTCACATTATTTTCTCTTTGTAGCGCCAACAATAAATAAGTATAATTTTCTTTTCAAATGCGGTTTGCTTATCATTTTGATCATAAAACTAGTAAAATAATTACTTCCTCTATTCTAAAATGAAGTTCCACTTTTTAAATTTGGTATGCCTCAAACGAAATGTTTATATTGAATTTTAACCTATTAAAAATGATTTATTTGATATAGATGATACAAAATACTACTCAATTAACAGTCTCTCTTATTATTTTTGGTTGTCTCAAAATTATTGTCTCCTTTCAAATATATGTAAGAGTAATATAACAAGTTTACCATATTGCACCTAATGATATTAGAAATTAAGAATTTCATTGAAAGCTTTAATTAAGTGCATAAGGGTAAGACTATCATTTTGCAAAGAGAAATGATAGTCACAAAAGAACTTCCACAAAATTTTTTTGCAAAATTATGTGTCACATAGTTTGTATTCCACAAAGTCACATATAAAAGAGAGCCGCAAAAGAACTTTCACAAAGTCACTTTTGATTCTCTCTCTCTTATATGTATCTACAAATTTAATTGACACATCATTTTGTATGAATTTTTGTGAAAGTTCTTTTGTGGTTTTATTATTTTTTTTTTTGAAAAAAGTAAGAGAGGAATGCAATAATAATTATGTTTTCAGTAATAAATATGTTTTTCTTAAACTATGCGTTTTTTATCGGGGGACAATAACTATGCGATCTTTTCTTATCGGAGACAGTTTCTTATGAAAACAGAAAGAGATTATAGAAATAGTGAAAAATATAATAGGTCTCAGAATTTTTATAACAATAAGAGCCTCCCAGTAAGGCACTCTTGCACTGATACTTCGAATTATTTTAGTTAATCGATACTCTTAAAAACATTTATAATAAAAATGGATGGGCTACAACGTCAGTTTTGTTCTTTCAAAAGTTAGGTAATTCAGTTAAGAAAATCTCAGATAGCAAAACTTCAAGCTGGTGGTACAATCATCACATGCATGCCGCATCACGTGCTATTTTCGAGCGAATCCCACTGGTGGATCTTGTTCTTGAAGTCCGAGACGCAAGGGTGAGTCGTGTCCCCTTTCTTTATGCATATCAAGTGTTCGATAAAACGTCTTTTACAACTTCTTTCTGCCCTTGGGGTATGTTTTATGATCTGTTTTTGTAAGTGCGTACGCAAACGAAGACTGACATTGTGTCATCTCTTTTATTTACAGATTCCGTTGTCATCAGAATATGGACAGTTGAGATACTTTCCTTCGTCGTCGAGGAACATAATTGTGTTGAATAAAATGGATCTTGCTTGTCGCTCAAAAACTAAGGTAATATATATTTGTTTGAACCAAAGGGCTCTTGGCCCAAGTTGTATGTGAGTGGTTCAAGTCTCGTCATAGACATATGTGAGATAGGTGGTGTAGGTTGTAAAAGTTTGCTGTTTCAAAAGCAAAAGAAAAAGATTTTGTTTGATTTTATTCTTTGTTTTATTTTACTTTCTGTTTGGATATTTTGATTATGAATGTCAGGATATAAATGAGAGCACTAAAAATTCATATTCATTTGTGTTTCAGCTAATCAGTCATTTCCGTTTGCTTTTTTCTAGCGCAGTTAGAAGATTCTGGAGTTTAACAATAGCTTTTTAAGTTGTGTGCAAGTGAAACTCTGTCATGAAATTGTTACTTAACTTTTCTCGCAAACGTGCGAAAGTTAAATCACTTGGGATGTTCAACTATTTTCATTTTAGTTTAAGAGGATAAACCCTGCGTCGAAAAGTTCATCTTATAATCTTTTGTAACCAAATGGTATGTTTGAATTGAGCCTGATTTCGATTCTTGTGGGGTTTATCTTGATATTAAAATATACCCTTTTGCTTTAAGAATTTTAAGGTTTAGCAATTGTATTTTTTGGCTCTTCCTCCCTCAGTATCATTGACGCATTTTTTTTTTGTGAATTATAGGAATGGATGGATTACTTTAAGGCGCAAAATTACATACCTTATGCTATCAATTCCCATAACAAAGACAATATCAAGGAGGTAAACGATAACACATTATTTCTGTAGTTGTCAGTTTGATTTTTTGCTTTTATGTTTTCTATCACATGCTTGTACTTGGATCCTTCATTAAGAGTATCTATCTGTAGTTCCTGAACTTTGTCCAAGGTAAACTTAGAGACATTAGAAGGAGCACACATTCAAGTGACACTCGTACCACTACAGTAATGCTTGTCGGAATTCCAAATGTTGGCAAATCTGCCTTAGCAAACTCCTTGCATCAAATTGGCAGAATCAGTGCTGCAGGTAACCTTATTAATCAAGACAACGACACACGCACTTACGAAAGTGTTTTTCTATCTTTATACTGAGGATATGTTTTTTTGTGGTTTTTCTGTTAACTGATATATTGTCTTCAAGAGAAAGGGAAGTTAAAACATGCGACTGTTAGTCCACAGCCAGGGGAGACAAAAAATATCACCAGTTTAAAGGTATAATCTTTGTTTACATGTTACTTTGTTTTTTGGGTGAAAAATTCATTTAAATTGTGACCCGTCTTATAAGATTTTATTTAAGATTGCAAGCCATCCTAATGTATATATCTTGGACACCCCTGGAATTTTGCCTCCTGAGATTCTTGATGCTGAATTGTCTTCAAAATTGGCTTTAACGGGTATCGTTTTACTATGCATTTTTTTTTATTCTTAATTTGTTACTATGCTTGTTGAATATCAGTTTATATTATATTTGTACCGTTTCTTGTTGTAAACCTTTCGCTTACTCTATAATGCAGGAGCGATTAGCGACTCTTTGATTGACCAATCAGACCTTGCACAGTACTTTTTCTCTATTCTCAATTTGAGTGATGAATACAAGAAATGGGCAAAGTTTTCCACAATGGATGATAACATAGCTGGCATTTGCGGTAGTGGGTCTGGCTTGGAAACAAAAGAAAATCAAGTTGTGAATGATCATACTCAGGTACAAAAGAATATTGTAAATAATTAAATATCATCATATACCAATCGCGTTTATAAATTTATCAGCATTAAATTAGAATTTCTATGTTTTCTAGGTAAAAAGAATTTAAGTTATATGTTCTGCACTATTCATAAAACAGGGGTATAATAGCTTTCGCGCATGCTACTAGATGACAGATGCAACTTAAGTTATGATACGAGTTTCCATCGCGAAGCTTTGATTAATGCTAATGATATTAGTCCACTCTGTTCCCCTATTTTGTCACTATAGTAGTCACTGCATTGAGTAAAACATTTCCTTAGACATATGGCTAAAACCGAGACCCTCTATACTTTGTTGTAGGATTTTGTGGTACAGACTGTTCGTCGAGCTCTCTTTGAGGAGATATCAGCTTTCAAAGGTAACCTGGAAGATGAGAACAATATGGTGCAGCTGATTGAAACACAGTTTGCAACACTGAGAAAAGTTTTAAATGTGACTTCAGATTCATGTGGTGATACTAATAATGTAGTTTCTACCAAGCTTATTAATCTTTATCGTACTGGAAGACTTGGCCATTATACTTTAGATAGCTTGCCAAGAACATGTGAATTCTAAATTATAAATTTACAATTATTTCTGATCAGTATGCAATTATTTCATTTGCATTCTTATTTGTTTGTTGTTTTATCTTCTATTTTCGGTTCAGTTATTTCGATCAGCTGAATGAGGCTATGAGTTATCAGTAGTTCTCCAACTAACTTTCTAGTTCTCTCAACGGTTATTCAGTTAGTGTTTTGGCACGTCTTTAGATCAGTACTTGATTCAGTGATTGGATTTCCATATTCTCATTCTCATTGGATAATGATATAGCCTAGGTGTTCCCATGGACTCTCACGTAATATATAAATAGAAGTTACAAATATTGTCAATAATAGTACGTATAGGTCAACAATCGTCACCCTGATATAGATATTCCCCTGTGTCACACTTAACATATGTAGCTACAGACGATGTCTTGGGCATATCAGCAAGAGTATCCTTTTGGGCTGCCCTAAAAGTTATACAAACCCGGTTTGAACCAATAGGCCAATTATACTAAATATATTTATCTTTACTACATTATAATGCATTTATAACTTCCTATAAAAGAAAGTCTTAAAAATTTTAAGACAAAAATACTACTACAAAAAGGAAGTCTTTTCTACTTAATCAATACTTTTAAACTCAAAACTTGTAACCGTCATAATAATGATCAAATAAGTGATTTAATGGGAAAACATGCGTAACCACAATATCAATACTTATAACATATAAAACTGAGAAAAAGTACTTAATATACATTAAAATGCCAGTTACGAAATCTCTACTACTCTATTCAAATAGGCAACCGTTTATGGAGTTTCTTCCCATAGATCCAGCTACCAATGCCTTGTTTGACCTCGCCCGGGTTTGGAGCCCTTCTATGGTATTTAACCTTTATTTCTGTTTGAGCTCACTTGAATAAAGTGGATTGTTTTGTGGTGGTTTTGATGTATTATTATTGTTGTAATGTAGTAAACTTATCAATGTTGTGGTGCCTAATACGATAAATGAACGTTCACTTAACACGAAGCGAGTACTCAATCCATGGGAAAGAAATGAGAATCACACGCTTTGTCTCAACTCAAGGCGATAGGATGTACAGTAGTAAATATTGGTAACCAGGACCTGGTCCAAGGAAGAGCAAGTTTTTACGCTTTAGTTAAAGTGTTAATGATAATGTGATACTTTTAGTATAGAATAGAGAACCTGGCTTGTTGCGTTTTCTGATTTGCAGCCTCGTCTGGTTCTTGGCCTTATTTCTCAGATCATAAATGTGAGATGTTTGCTATTTTTCCTCCTGTACATGAGAGTTATATTTTTGTTGCAAATGGTGGGTTATTGGTATTGTTATGCAAGTTTTAGCTACAAAAGCAGAGATAAGTATAAACAATGATAGAATGTACCTTTCTTTAATTTTTTTTAAACATTAGTATTAATATGTTTGTGTTATATGTTAGTATGCATATTAGAGATAGTATAGGGAGTAAAGAGAAAGTTTAACCCAATTTTAACCCGATTAGAAGATGCTTAGGTCGGTTCTCATGCTATCTATAATGCATACAGGATTGTCAAGTCTGTGTATTCGTGAGAAGGTTTTTTTCTCCTTTGTTGCAGCCCGTTTCAACTCCACAAAGGGTTGATTTTCTCCCCTCTCATCTCTATAATATTTTGCAACTTTTTGAACAAGCTAAAGACACATAAATCACTAAACACTCCTAGGCTCTTGATACCACATGTTAATCTATCAAATCCATATCACAACACACGAAAATAACATAAAATCTAGAGAGAGAAAGGAAGGTTTAAAGAGAGAAATAAAAGAAAGAAAATGAAAGATTATTATGTGAAGAAATGAGTAACTAACACCCTCCTAACATGCTAGGAGAGTGGTATTTATACCCTAAGAGGGTATGCTAGAAATACAAAAAAGTGTCGGCCACTTTCAAAATGTCGTTATGTAGCTCGTAGTTAATATTTGGAACTTAGCTAAGTTAATTGGGCCAAGCCCATGGGAAACAAGCCCATGGCCGGTCATTGTAAGACATATAAATACCCTTTTCATGCCATGAAAATTGTTGTCGGTTCATTTTGATAATACATTCTTTCTTTCTCTCTCTAAGTGTTCCAACCTTCTCTTTCTCTCTCTAGATTTCTTCGCTTCACTTCATAGATTGTTGTATGTTTGATATCCTACAATTGATATCAGTCGTCATGGGGTGATATCGTGAGTTTGTGTGCATTTTTATCTTGTTAGAATCGAATTTTTTAGGTTTTTTTGGGTCGTGGGTTTCGAAAATCAAACCATAGATTTTTTGTTTGTTTAAAAACCTTAAAGTTTATGTTTTTAAGCAAGATCTAGGCCTAAGATACTTAGTTGTACAAAAAAATCAAAGTAAAACGTCAAAAGGGTGTTTTTAGGTGATTTTTACGTGTTTTTGCTTTTTTTAAGCCTGCGGAATACGTTCTGTTTGAAGGGTGCGAAATACGCAAGTCTACGAAATACGTGTGCGATTTATGACAGGTTGTGCGATTTATGTAATTGTGCGAAATACGTAAATCGTGCGATTTATTATAGGTGTTTGTGTCAAGCGAAATACGTGTTTTTGCGAAAACAAACTCTGCTTAATTTTTTTCAAGTTATGCGAAATATGTTGTGCGAAATATGTTTGGGAACATGTATGCGATTTATGTAGTGTAATAGGTGTGCGAAACAGGTCGTGTAACAAACGTGCGAAATACGTAATTGTGCAAAACAAAACTCTGTCCAATTTACATAAACCGTGCGAAACATTACATTGACTTAAATCATGCGAAACATTACATTAACTTAAACCCTGCGAAACATTACACTGTCACATTTCTTGCGGAATATTACATTGATCATAAATTTTTTTCTACGGTTTGTCTTACTTTGAAAAATCCTGCGAAATAACTTGGTATTTTCTCGGTTTTAGTTAAGATTTGTAAAATCCCGTGGAAAAACAATCTTAATCACCTTCAACAACAACTCTTTAACACTATCCTCCTTTATCACTGTTCGATCAAGTTCTTATCTCATATAACAATCAATTGAAGACGACTATCTTAGCTGAATTCATGATAGTTGCCGGTGCTGAGAACCGTCCACCTATGTTTGATAAAGCAATGTATAACTCATGGGAGAGTCATATGTTGCTCTACATCAAAGGAAAGAAAAACGGTAGAATGATGCTTGAATCTATTAAGAATGGACCCCTTTTCTATCCAACTATTGAAGTAGACGGTCAAATTCAAAAGAAGAAATAGACTAAACTCACTGAACAAGAACAACTTCAAGATGATTGTGATGTTCAAGCAACAAACATTGTTCTTCAAGGTCTCCCACCTGATGTGTATTCCCTTGTCAACCATTGTCAATCAGCTAAAAATATATGGGAAAGAGTCAAGTTACTCATGAAAGGCACTAAACTCTCATATCAAGAACGTGAATGTAAACTGTACAATGAGTTTGATAAGTTTACTTCAGTCAAAGGAGAAACACTTCATGAATATTACTTGTGCTTTGCTTAACTTATCAATGATATGCACATAATTGGCATGACAATGCAATAAGTTCAGGTGAATACAAAGTTTTTAAACGCTCTTCCAACAGAATAGAGCAAGTTTGTAACTGATGTCAAGTTAGCCAAGAATATGTATACTACCAACTATGATCAGTTGTATGCATATCTTAGTCAACATGAAGGACATGAAATTAAAGTTCGAATGATGCGTGAAAGATATCCAGATCCTCTTGCATTTGTTGCTCACTATCAAAATCAGTCAAATTCAACTCAGTATCCACAACAGCTATCATCAACTCCTCAAACAAATCATTATTCTCAACCATACTCACTAACTTATGAAGCACCTCATCATCCATAACAATGTCAACATGCTTACCAACCTCAAATCAGTCAACCTACACCATCAGTTCCTCAAAATGCATATCATTCCCCTCCAATTTCACAAAAACCACCAGTTGAGTTTCCACAAATTGACTCAGGACTTGCTGTTCTAGTATTTCTTCCCGGAGATGATCAAATTGCTTGTCTCAACAAAGCTATGACATTTATGTCAACTATAGTTGCATCCCGTTTTCCTTCAACCAACAACCAACTCAGAACATCTTCCAAATTATAAAATCAAGCTATCATTCAAGATGGCAGGGTTACTATTTAACAAGTTCAAGGAGGACAGGGTCAGAGTTCTGCTAGTTTAGGAACAATAGGTAATGCTACAAGTTCAGGGGGAAACAATGCAGCTGGTCAAGCAAGGGTTGTTAAGTGTTATAACTTCCAGGGTGAAGGGCATATGGCAAGGCAGTGTACTAAGCCAAAAAGGCCAAGGAATTATGCATGGTTCAAGGAAAAGATGTTTGATATGTGAGAAATCACATATCCGTTTTATACTAAAAATGACCCTAAAATGATCAAATTGTGCAAATTATGCTTGTATATTGCTTGTTTTGTCATTTGTGATGTGTAGGTACGAATATTGCAAAAATCACAAGAAAACAGCCAAAACCGGGCAAAAACGAACACGAGACGGATAAAGTGCAAAAGAGCCAGAAGTTTTCTAGCAAATGGTCAACAAAAGTTAACCTTAGTCAACCTTTGGTCAACCCAAAAAATGTCAAAAACCCTTAAAACCCTAAAACAACCCTTATTGTTAAATCAATTTCACCCAAGGTCCTTAAAATAATAACACCATTAGTCCTTTAACCTTTGAGGACTAACGGTCGTTAAATCCCTTAACCCTTAACCCTTTTTAACTTTTAACCCAAGTCCAAAAAGAATAACCGAGCCCAAAACCCTCAATAGCCTAAGTCAACGCGGGTCAAACGTTTAAATAAGAGAAAAAGGGTGCGAGAGGTGAATTACTATTCACCATCTTCCCCAACTTTACCCAGCTCAAGAATTACTCGATTAAAAGGGAAATTAACACCTTCTAGAGGCTCGTCCAACGTGGCTTTAAGATGCTTAGTACCAAGTGCCCATATCAGCAAGCAAAACGTCATCAAGCGCTGTGATTGGTCACTCTGACTCAAAGGAATGACACGTGGACTACAAATTAACACACCAAAGATGGAAAAATTGCACTAAAAACAATGCAAAAGAAGCACAACCTTCCAAAGATACGGGATTGCCAGCTTGGCAATTCGTGTGCTTACATTCCAATCCAACGGCTACAAATGGGCATCCAATGATTAGAAGAATTGATGGCCAAGATCAAAAGGAGCATGTACAAGTCTAGATCTTTCTCTCCAGGGCTATAAATAAGAAGCCTCCTTCACTTACAGAGATAACTAGTCTAGCTTAGTGTAGAATTTAGATAGTTTTTTTTAAATGTAATTTTCTTTTTAAGTCATTTAAGCTTAATGATTTTCATTTAAATGTAATCTCTCTTTTCAAAAGTTTGTAATCAGTTTAATCAATTAATAAAAATTTAGTTTTCTCATTGTTCAAGTTTAATTCGAATTTTACCTTATAAGCCTAATGATTTGAATAAGCTCTTTTACTACTCTTCTTAAGCACTTTAAGCTCTCATTTCACTCATAAGCTAGCTCTGAACTCAGTTAAGCTCTAAAAACTTAACTGAGCTTTTACTTACTTAAATTCACAATCAAATTACCTTAGCATCTTATTTGGAAGGGAAACCAGTAATGGAAGGGCTTTCAGGACCACACCAGCTTATCCTAGGATAAGCTGGAGCTTATTGATTAGCTCATAAGAGCATTTAAATAGCCTTGTTTGTGCAGAGGCATTTGTAAGTTTACATTTTCCTTTTATAGCCTTATTTTTTGCAAATTAGCTTATAATTACTTATTGTTTCTTAATTCTGTTTAGAGTAGCTCATTTTAGCTTATTGATGCTTAATATAGTTGTTATATGCTTATTATGTTTGATTGTTAGTATAAAATATTAGTTTCTTATAATCTGTCATAAAACAATTGAAAAAACCTAAAAAATAGTAGCATAGTATAATAGCTTATTGTTCTGGCTTATTATTTGCTTAAATCCGCTCATTAGGTTTGTCAATAGCTTATTATTATATGATATTGCTAGTTTGTGCATTAAATCTTAATTTGATAAGCTAAAAAAATGGGTTTAAGCCTTTTTAAGGGGTGTTTGGTACAAGCAGCTACTACGTAAGTTAGTGCTGCTAAAGGCCATTTAGTCCATAGGATATTTTTTGTTTTAGATTCTATTTGTAGGTTTATGAGTTCTGGCTTAAGGTTTTTGATGTTTTAAATTAGTGTTAATCTAGTTAGTTGTGGTAGTTAGATCTGTTAGCTTAAGTTCAAATTAATTTGCATTTTAAGCTTAAGCATGTTTAAGATGCCTTCATTGCTCATTTTGTAGTTAGTTTAATGTTTTAAAAAGCGTAGCTATCCAAGTTCATAGCTGCACTTGTTTGTTTTAAGATTTCGAATGGCTTTGCCCTGCAAACTTGCAGAGTCAGCCAACAAAAACAGACAAATAGCCATTTTCAAGCTGAAAAGTCAGCAAGCAAAAGTAGTTGTTAGCTTTTGATTTTCATAGCACAAGTAAAATTTAGGTCAATCTATCTAGATTAGGGCTTATTTTAGCATAATTAGTTTTTTAGATTATCTGTTTTTAATCTGCAAGTTTGTTATTTGTCATTTTCATAAAAAGTAAAAAAACAAAAAATATAGCTTTCTGCCTGCATTACCTTTTTCAAGTAGCTTTTTCTTTGATCATTTGATTTTCAAAATAGTTTTGAAAAGCTGTTTCAAGTAGCTTATAGGTCAAGGTTTAAGATGGTTCAAGTCAATAATCTATAAGGATCTATTTTCATGCTAAAAATAAGTTCAAAAGTAGCTAGTTAGTCTGTTTGGTTTCCAGTTTGCTTATAAGTGCCTAATTTGATTTTCAGCTTATAGCCTACTCTTTTTGCTTATTAGTTTCTTAGATTTTTTTGTTAGATTAGTTATAGGGTGCTTGTAGCTTATTAAGTCCTTGTTTTAGCTTATTTAAGTTTCTAGCTTATAAAGTTTTGAAAAAAGTAAAAAAAAGTAGTTTATTGTTTTCTGTCAAGTTTAGATTTTTGCTTATTTAGTGATTTTCAAAAAAAAGTTATTTTATTATTTTGCTTTTTTACCATCTGCTTTTATAACTTTGTTTGTAAATATTTTTGAAAAAAAAGGGAAGGAAGGAAGCATGGGTGAGCAAGGCTCGAACCTATGACACTCAACTCACTCTAACCCTTTTATTAAACACTCAACAACCACATACTCTACACACTGCACCCTTGTGACTTTTACGTCCTAAGGGGTACCTTTAATTCTTTTAACACCTTTTTGAGTTTTTGTTAAAAAAAGCACTTCGTGTGCTATTTAGCTTTTTCCCGGCTTATTAAGTTTAGCTTTTTAGGTTTTTATAATTTTCCTGCATTTTTTGTTACCTTAGCTACTTTTAGTAATTTTCTTAATCTTTTAATTCAAAGTTTGGTATTTTTAATCATTTATTTTTATTAAAAACTTTAAAAATTCATAAAAAATAGAAAAATAATCAAAAAAATAAAATTATTTTTTATAAAATTTTCTTTTATCATATTTTTTTGGACTTAGGATTTAATTTATAGTAGTCGTAGGGTTAAAAATTTAGAATTTCACTTTTTAACGAATAGGATTTGATCCCCGTTCTCGTTTTCTTAGTTTTTAACTTTAATCACTCTCGGTTTAGGATTCCCTTAGCCTTTTCTTATAATTAGGATTAGGAAAAATTTTAAAAATTATTTTAGGATTAATTTTTGATAAATTGTCGCATTTTCTTTAAATCCCGTGATCATTTTTATGCTTATTTGTTTTCTTTTGAATGTTTTATGTGTTTTTAAAAGTAGAAATAGATAATCAAATCAAAATCTTTGAAACCATTCAAATCGTTGTCCAAATTAAAAACGAGGTCTCAATTTCATAATTCTTGGGGTATAAACGACCCGATAATCACTTACCGGTTAAACGTACGATATTTTTGTGTAGAATTTTGCTTTTAATCTTTGTCCTCAAGGATTATTAGTAAATTTCTTTATACTTTAATATTATTACGTATATAAAACAATACATCAAGTTTTTGGCGTCGCTGCCGAGGAATTGTGTTAAAGATTCCATCGTTTTAATTTTTCGATCGTGATTTGAAGAACCTTTCGTCTTCGAAAGTTACGTCTTTTGAAAAAAATCAAAAAAAAAAATATTAGAAAAAATATAAAAAAGTAAAAAATATTTTTCTTTTTCTTTTTACTATAAGTAGAAGTTTAAATAAAAAAAAATATACAAAAATATTTGCTCTTCTGGATTTTTTCGATTTTTATTGTTTTCTCTTAAAAACTAAAATACACAAGCAATTTAATTCTCTTACTAGAGAATTTGTGAATATCCATTAACAAGTTCCCGAACTTAAGATTCAAAATTTACCGTCTTGTGTCACTTACGAAAAAGGCGCACCTCTTTTGTGAAATAAGCTATTAGGAGGGTTGTTCCACGGAACTACGACCCGAAGGGACAAACGTTTTTAAGGCGATTCGCTCCCACTACGTCCCCCGTTTGCAAGTTTTACTTAAGGGAGTTACCCTAAGTTTGTTGATTATTCGGTGAAACAAAAATAGTTTTGTGTATATATATTTTCTCTCCTCGTTTGTTTTGATTAGTGCATGCGCACTAGAAATTCCAATTTTCTAAATAATTCACCCGTAACCATTCCGAGACGTCGAAATAGAGGACGTGCTCCAAACGTAGTCGAACCCGAGCTTCGTACTATCGTTGAAGTTGCACCAATGGCGGAACGAACCATGGAAGAGCTACTCCAAGCACCCACGGAAGGGTATGGAGAAGCTATCGTCATACCAGAAATTAATGCGGACCATTATGAAATTAAGATGAATTTGCTACAATTGGTTCAAGCGAGCCCGTTTCACGGTTATGAGAGGGAAAATACCCACGCTCATATTAATAGTTTCAAAAGGATTACCTCGACTTTACTATTTAGAGACGTACCGAACGATGTTATTAAGCTAATGATGTTTCCATATTCACTCGAGGGGGCCGCTAGAGTTTGGTACGAGAAAGAACCACCTAATTTGATCTTGACTTGGGAGGATCTCGTAACCAAATTCGTGAATCAATTTTTCCCTCCCTTGAAAACCACTCACTTAAAGAATGAAATTTCTCGTTTTATACAAAAATTCGAGGAGACTTTTAGTGAAGCATGGGAACGATTTAAGGAAATGCTTAGAGCTTGCCCCCACCACGGATTTTCGGAGTTAACTCAAGTAGATACTTTCTATAATGGTTTAAATGATAACGATCAAGACTCCTTAAATAACGCGGTGGGTGGAAATCTTTTGAGTAAGACTACTAGAGAGGCTTTGAACATAATTGAGAATAAGTCAAAAGTTCGTTATTCACGTAACAAATCGAATATTTCTAGGATGAATATGACTTCTAGGGAAAGTGTTAGTAAAACAGATGAGAGAATTGATAAGCTTGCGGATCAAATTTCGACCTTAGTTGAGATTGTTTCTAAAAAAGTTGTCACTCCCGCTCCGGTTAAAGTGGTTGAGGAAATATGTGGTACTTGTGGTGGTGCTCATGCTTGGTATAATTGTCCTAATACCGATAACAATCAATCTAGTGTTTGTGCGGCAACGGGTACTTACAATCAAGTAAACCCTCCAAATCGTGCTAGCAACTACATGGCACTACCCGGTTTTGCTCCGGTGCAAAACAATGGTCAAAATAGGTTTAATCAAAATCAAGGTCAAGGGAATAATTTTAATAAGGGAAATAATTTTCATGGTAATCAAGGTTTTCAAGCTTCAAATAATCATGCACCAAATTTTCAAAACCAAGGTCCAATTACTCATGCTCCGAATTTTCAAAATCAAGGATTTCAAAACCCACCTTTTCAAGCTCATAATAATCAAGTTCAACAAGGAATTCCAAATGAATTTTCTATGCAAAAGCTAACGAGTCATTAATGAGAAATTTGCGAAGTCAAATTAATGAATTAAGGGGGAATTTTAGTAAACAAGAAGAAAATCTTAGGAGAAATCTAGGAAACGATATGAGAAGTATTTTAGGAAGTTTCTTTCAAAACCAAGCCTCAACCTCGGGTACTCTTTCGAGTAATACCATTCCAAACCCGAAGGGTGAGATGAAAGCAATCACTACTCGAAGTGGTGTTGCTTATGAGGGACCCTCGATTCCTACTAATCATTCTCCTAAAAAGGTAGTGGAACGAGAAACCGAGGAGACAACGGATAAGGAGCAATCTAATTTCGAAGGAAGTACCGCTCACATCTCACCTACGGTTAACCCCATTCCGATTCCGGAACCTGATGTTTCGAAGACTTTACTTAAGCCGAATATTCCATATCCTTTAAGACGTAATGATCAAAAGTCCTGTGAAAAAGCTTCGAATCAAATGGAGAAGATTTTTCAAATCTTTCAAGATTTGTGCTTCGACATTAGCTTCGCGGATGCTTTACTTTTGATGCCAAGATTTTCTCCTACGATTAAGAGTTTGCTCATGAATAAGGAAAAGTTGCTTGAATTAGCTAGATTACCGTTTCTTAAACGAGATTGTTTAGGTATGCTCCTTAAAAAGCTTCCCGAAAAGCTTGGAGATCCCAGCAAGTTTCTTATTCCATGTGATTTCCCAGGAATGGATGTATGTCACGCCTTGGCCGATCTCGGTGCGAGCATAAATCTTATGCCCCTTTCTATTTGGAAAAAGTTATCCTTACCCGAACTTACACCAACTCGGATGACTTTAGAACTAGCGGATCGATCTATTACTCGTCCTAAAGGAGTCGCCGAAGATGTTTTTGTTAAAGTTGGGAACTTTCACTTTCTTACCGACTTTGTTGTTGTAGATTTTGAAGCCGATCCTTGGGTTCCTCTCATTCTTGGGATATACTTTTTGAGGACCAGTCGTGCTTTAATTGATGTTTATGGAGAAGAAATAACCCTTCGAGTTAATGACGAAGCCGTCACTTTTAATCTCAATCAAACTACGCGATACTCCTCGACATATGATGATACGTCGATAAACCGAATTGACGTCATTGATGTGGCTTGTGAGGAGTTTTCTCAAGAAGTACTTGTTTTTTTGAATAATTCTTCGGGTGGCAATCCCACTCCGTCTTCGGACCTGATTCTTTCTTCTACTACCCCTTCGTTCACTCCTTTTGAAGGAGGAGATTTCATTTTGGAAGAAATCGAGACTTTCTGAAAAACTCCAGATGAGTTTACTGATTTGGATGGTGATTTCTATGACACGGAGGGAGATATTCTTTACCTTGAGCAATTGTTAAATGAAGACCCGTCTCCGAATCTCCCTCCAAAGAAGAATGAGGACCTAAAGCAAAAGGAAGTGACCAAGGCAAAACCTTCAATTGAAGAGCCTCCGGAATTAGAGTTAAAAGACTTACCATCTCATTTGGAATATGCTTACTTAGAAGAAAATAATAAGTTACTTGTGATTATTGCAAAAGGTTTAAAAGATGATGAAAAAGAAGCCCTCTTAAAGGTGCTTAAATCACATAAACGGGCCATTGCATGGAAAATCACCGATATCAAGGGTATCGACCCTCGTTTTTGTACTCACAAAATCTTGATGGAGGACGATTACAAACCCACGGTTCAAAGTCAAAGACGGGTTAACCCAAAAATTCACGAGGTAATAAAAAAGGAGGTCCTAAAACTTCTTGATGCCGGAATGATTTACCCGATCTCCGACAGCCCATGGGTTAGTCCCGTGCATTGTGTTCCCAAGAAAGGTGGTATAACCGTTGTTGCTAATGAAGAGAATGAATTAATTCCGACACGATTAGTTACCGGGTGGAGAGTTTGTATCGACTATAGGAAATTAAATGAAGCGACTCGAAAAGATCATTTTCCATTACCATTTATGGATCAAATGTTAGAAAGATTAGCCGGAAATGAGTTTTATTGTTTTCTAGATGGATTTTCAGGGTATTTTCAAATACTAATATATCCCCAAGACCAAGAGAAAACTAATTTCACATGCCCGTATAGAACTTTCGCGTACCGTCGCATGCCTTTTGGCTTGTGTAATGCTCCCGGTACTTTCCAACGGTGTATGATGGCCATATTCCATGATATGATCGAAAAGACTATGGAAGTGTTTATGGATGATTTCTCGGTTTTTGGGGATAGTTTTGATTCGTGCCTCTCCAATTTAGAAAAGATGCTAAAAAGGTGTGAAGACACGAATTTAGTTCTAAATTAGGAGAAGTGCCACTTTATGTGTAGAGAAGGAATTGTGTTAGGTCATAAAATTTCGAAGTCGGGAATTGAGGTCGATCGTGCTAAAGTCGATGTTATCGCTAAGCTCCCTCACCCGACTACCGTAAAAGGTGTTAGGAGTTTCCTAGGTCATGCGGGTTTTTACCGACGTTTTATCCAAGACTTTTCCAAAATAGCTAGACCTATGACTCATCTTCTTGAGAAGGAAACACCGTTTGTGTTTTCTAAGGATTGTATTGATGCTTTTGAGACTCTTAAAAAGAAGCTTACCGAAGCTCCGATCTTAGTTGTCCCCGATTGGAACCTACCTTTCGAACTTATGTGTGATGCTAGCGATTTCGCAATTGGTGCAGTTTTGGGACAACAAAAGACGAAGCATTTTTAGCCTATACATTATGCTAGTAAGACGATGACCAAAGCTCAAATTCATTACACCACGACGGAAAAATAAATGCTCGTCGTTGTGTATGCTTTTGAAAAGTTTCGGCCATATCTTGTCTTATCTAAAAGCATAGTGTATACGGATCACTCGGCTTTAAAATACCTTATTAATAAACAAGATGCCAAGCCGAGGTTGCTCCGATGGGTTCTCCTGCTATAAGAATTTGATATCACCATCCGTGATAAAAAAGGAAGTGAGAACCTCGTGGCCGATCATTTATCTAGACTAGAGAATCCTCATAAGGATGTGTTAGAAAATAAAGACATAAATGAAAATTTTCCTTTAGAGACTCTTGGTAAAATTTCTAGTGAAAGTACCCCATGGTTTGCCGATTATGCAAATTTCCATGCGGGGAATTTTATCATCAAAGGGATGTCGTCCCAACAAAAGCAGAAGTTCTTTAAGGACGTTAAACATTACTTTTGGGACGATCTCTATATTTTTCGGATTTGCGCGGATCAAATCATTCGACGGTGTGTGCATGGGCAAGAAGCTAATGATATCCTCAAAGCTTGTCATAAAGGACCCACCGGGGGCCATCATAGTGCCAATCTCACCGCTCGAAAAGTATTTGATGCCGGTTTCTTTTGGCCGACCATATATCGAGATGCCCATACTATGATCAAATATTACGATACATGTCAAAGACAAGGCAAAATTTCACAAAGAGATGAAATGCCTCAAAACGCTATTCAAGTTTGTGAAATCTTTGATGTATGGGGTATCGATTTTATGGGTCCATTCCCGTCTTCACGAAGGAATAAATACAACCTCGTAGCCGTTGACTATCTTTCAAAGTGGGTAGAAGCGAAGGCGCTCCCTACAAATGATGCTTGAGTTGTAGTTAAATTTTTGAAATCTCTTTTTGCCCGATTCGGAACACCTAGAGCTATAATAAGCGATCGTAGGACCCATTTTTGTAATGATAAGTTTGCTAAAGTAATGTCTAAGTATGGGGTCACTCATCGTCTTGCTACCGCTTATCACCCTCAAACGAGCGGTCAAGTGGAGGTGTCCAATCGCGGCTTGAAACGTATTCTTGAGAGGACGGTTGGAGAAAACCGTGCCTCGTGGTCCGACAAACTAGATGACGCTTTATGGGCATTCTGTACCGCTTTTAAGACACCGATTGGTTGTACGCCTTACAAACTCGTGTACGGAAAGTCTTGCCATTTACCTATCGAGTTAGAGCATAAAGCATATTGGGCTTTGAAACATGCTAATTTCGATCTTAAAACCGCGGGTGATCACCGGAAGCTTCAACTTAATGAACTTAATGAGCTTCGTGATCAAGCTTACGAGAATTCTTTGATATATAAAGAGAGGACGAAGAAGCTTCACGACTCTAAGATCAAAAACCGCATTTTCAATGTTGGTGATCGAGTTTTACTCTTCAACTCTCGTCTAAAGATATTCTCGGGAAAGCTTAAAACTCGTTGGTCGGGACCTTTCACCATCACCAAAGTTTTTCCATACGGAACCATCGAGTTATCTCAACCCGATGGTCCAAACTTTAAGGTGAATGGTCATCGTGTGAAGCATTACTTCGGAGGGGACTTACCACCCAAGGTAGTCCAGGATCTCCAAACTTTCTCCAAGGACGAATGAATTCGGGGATCGAGTCAAGCTATGTGACTCGGTTACCAAAAACAAAGCGCTTCGTGGGAGGCACCCCATGCTTATCCATCTATCTTCTTTCTTATTTCTAATGTGATGTGAGGAGGCTTGTACTCTTCCGATTCTTGTTGTTTGTGCTATATATATAATATATATTTTAAATTGTGTAGAAAATATGAAAAATATTGAAAGTAATTGATTAAATTAACAAGTGTTTTGATAGATGTTAGGTTTGTTGGTAAGAACGAAAAGTACATTTGACCCGACGGTTTTATATTTATGCTTTTTCCTTAAATATATAGATTGATTTTTGGCTAAGATTTAATACAAGGAAAGCTATAAAACGCGAGTCTAGCTTAAAAAGTAGACTTTGCAAGTTTCCGCATCAATTGATTTTAACTAGCGAGGATCGATTATTAGAATTAGATTGATGCCAGTCTATGGACTTGATTAAAGTGCCGATCTTAATTCGCTAGGCTAAGTATTCACGAGTTTCTTTATTAGAAATTTTAAATTGTGAAGAACAAGAGATGATAGAGTAGAGTATAAATTTTGATGCTAAACATAGAATAGTTGGATTTCTTTAAGGCTTTCACAACAAAAACAACTATCTAACAAATACAAATGTACAACATTTATTTTCTTCATGCATATGTTACAAGCATAGACTAATTAAAACACTAATTAATGTTAATTTTAAAACACCCTTAAAATGAAAAATACATGTTATTATACACATTGTACAAACTAATAAAACATACAAAGTTTAATACAATTTTATATGCTAACAAGTTGATTGTACATATGGTTTTGAAAATCGGACGGCCCCAAGGGGTTCAACCGAAAATCAGAGTCGCCACATAAAATCCGTCCGAAAATGAAACATATATTTTTTTCGGTTAATCATTTCGTCATTTTTATTTTATTGACGTCTAAACTTTTAATAGGTAATGCCTCGAGAACAACGTATATATTAGGGTAAAAGCTATTTACACTTAATGTACTATCTCATAATACTTATTATGCTCCATTTACTCTTAATATTGTCATTACACACGGCAAGAATTGTTTGTTAAGGGTAATTTGGACATTTTACACAACTCATCTTCTTCATGCATATTTTTAAAAAAAATAATCAAAAGATGAAAAATAGAATCTTGTGCTTCGCGTGGGCATAAACAAACGAATTATTACCTTGAAGAGAATTATTACCTTCTAGATAATCATAAAACTTGTAACAAGAAATTATCACGAATATGTGAAAATGAAACATATATTTTTTTCGGTTAATCATTTCGTCATTTTTATTTTATTGACGTCTAAACTTTTATCACATGGTACTCGCCGCTGCAAAACTCGAGTACCTTGCTAGTAGTGACGTAATAATTGATACAAAAGATTTAATGTTTTTAAACGGAAACGTATTCACCCCCTACGGTTTCCACACATATGTTTATGGTTTTTGTTTTTTGATTATGATTGAAATTTTTAGCCTGCGATTTTCATTTGTCTCAAACTTTAATCATCTGAAATTTGTTGGATATTACTTAAGGCTCTCATAACGATGTGGTAGTCTTCTAAATAAGGCACATAGTAATAATAATCCGAGACTGATAAAAGTTTGTTGCATCTTGCCGGCTCACAACCGATGTTGCAGCCTTCTACAAAGGGTCAAGGAAAATTCACCAGGTCGAAATTTGGTTTGCTTGTATCTTGCCGGCTCACAACCGATGTTGCAGCCTTTTAAAGGACCGAGGTTTAATAATGTTGCAATAATAATAATAATAAAGCCAAATTTCAACTCCGGGGTTATCTAAATAAAGCCTCCGTCTCTGGACTCGTAGTTGAGTTGTTGCGGATGAAATAAAAAGGATAACCCCTAAATCATGGAGAAATTGACCCTTAATGTAGACCTTATTCTCACCACATCGTCTCTTTAGGAAAGGATTTCAAGCTATTAATGGTCTAAACCGGGTTTACTTTATTAATAAGGACATAATTTATTTGTCACCAATAATAATAATAAAATCCTTAGAGAAAATTAGGAATAAGGGAGGAAAAGTAAGTACACGATTATCTTTTATGAGTAGTGTTAGCATCATAACTTGTATTTTACAATGATCTTGTTTTTAAGCTTGGCTTGGAGAGGTGAAAGTCAGGGACGATGAATTTTTCCATTTGGACACTATTTGTGCTTTTTGTTTCGTGATCCTAAAAGTTATCAATGAATAATGAAAGCAATACATTATGTCACACATAAATAAGTTGTAAGTTGTAAATTAGAAAAATCATAAAAATAAAAAAATATATATTTGAAAAATGGGAAAAAGGGGTGTTTTAAAACTTGTGATTTCTTAACTCTCCCCATAAAAGACTTTACTACTTTTTAAAGGATTAGTTTAGAGAGGTTTTGAGGTATTTGGTTTTAGAGCATATAATATTACGTGAGGACACAGCAATCACTTAGTTTGGGGAATTTTGATATGTGAGAAATCACATATCCTTTTTGTATTAAAATAAACCATAAAATGATGAAAATGTGCAAAAATATGCTTGTATTTGTGTATTTTGTCGTTTGTGAATGTGTAGGTACGAATATTGTAAATATCATAAGAAAACGGTCAAAACTGGGCAAAAACAAACACGAGACGGATAGAGTGCACAAGAGCCGGAAGTTTTCTATCAAAGTCAGCAAAAGTCAACCCTTGGTCAAACTTGGTCAACCACAAAATGACAAAAATCCTTAAAATGCCAAATAAACCCTTAATGTTAAATCAATTTCACTAAAAGTCCTTAAAAGTATAACACCGTTAGTCCTTTTAATTTAAAAAACTAACGGTCGTTAAGTTTTACCCTTAAACCATTACCCGAGCCCAAAACAAACATCGGCCGAAACCCTTTTTATAAAACCTTAGCCCAGGTCAACCCCCTTAACCCTCAGTCAAACGAAATCGTTATAAAGAAAAAAAGGGCGCGGGAATTGATTTTACTGTTCATTGTCTTCCCCGTTTTCACCCTGAGTTAAATCAAACGGATAAAACTCCTCCTTTCACTTATCCACGTGGCCAAAAGATGCTTAATACCAAGCCACAACTTGGCAAAGTAAAACGTCATCAAAGGCTCCTGATTGGTCAAGATACAAAGGGAATGACACGTGAGCTACAAATTAACACACCAAAGATGGAAAATTGCACTAAAAACAATGCAAAAGAAACACAACCTTCCAAAGATACGGGATTGCCAGCTTGGCAATCCGTGTGCTCACATTCCAATCCAACGGCTACAAATGAGCATCCAATAATTAGAAGAATTGATGGCCAAGATCAAAAGGAGCGTGTACAAGTCTAGATCCTTCTCTCCAGGGCTATAAATAAGAAGCCTCCTTCACTCACAGAGATAACTAGTCTAGCTTAGTGTAGAATTTAATTTAGCTTTTAAATGTAATTTTCTCTTTAAAGTCATTTAGCTTAGCTATTGTAATTTTCTCGTTTATAGTCAATTAATCTTTGTTAATTCGTTAAAAAGCATTGTAATTTTCCATAGTTTCAATTTATAAAAAAATTAAAGACACATTATAATTTGTGTTGGATTCAGTTACTTTATAAGCAAAATTGATTAATAAGCTCTCACTATACTTTTAAGCTCCCTAATAACTGTTATTCACACTACCTAACTAGCAACATTCTCATCAAAGCTCTCAAGCTTAATGAGCATATTGAACCTTAACACCACTCTATAAATCACCTTAGACTTATTAAGGAAGGGAAGCCAGTTATGGAAGGGCTTCCAGGACTATACCAGCTTATCATTTGATAAGATGAAGCTTGTTGATTGCTCAAAAGAGCATTTATAAGCCTTGTTTTGGTGCAAAGGCATTGGTAAGTCCTCTATTAACATTGTAGCTTAAAATTGCATTTTAGCTTATACAGTATTTTAATACTAACTTATTCTTTTAGATTAGCTTATTTGAAGATAATATAGTTGTTAGATGCTTCAATAGTTAGCTTGAATTTTAAAATCTTTAGATATGCACTATTTGTCTTAAAATAGTTAAAAACCAAAAATATTAGCATAATCTTGTAGCTTATCATTTCTGCTTATTCAGTAGTTTAAATTTACTTATTATGTTTGTTAGAAGCTTATTGATATCTGGTATTTAGACTTTGATCATAAATTCTTATTTTAATAAGCTAAATATGGACTTGAGTGAAATTAAGGAGTGTTTGGGTCAAGCAGTACTAACTCAAGTTAGTACTGCTTGAGGCCAATTGGTCCTTAGTTTTCAATTTAAATCTCATATTTGAGTTTATAAGTGTAGGATTTGTGAGCTTAGTTAGGCTTAATCTAGTTTTTATTAAGTTTGCTAGTTGTTAATTTGAATCTGTCATCATTAATTTAGTTTAAAATGCATTTTTAGTTTAAATCTTTTCTAGGTATTGAAATTGCTTTATTTGTTCTTGGTTAAGTGTTTTTAAAGTAGTTAGAAACTAGTCTCTTAGCCTGCATCAAGTTGTTTTGAGTTTGGTTATAAAATGTGTCACTGCATCAGCAGCTAAAACAGACAATGACCCTTTTTTCAAGATCATTTTTCAGCAGGTAAAATATTTTTAGAATTTCAAATTTTTGTCAAGTATATTTTAGGTAAATAGTAGATTTATTTTAGCTTAATTTGCTTTTAAAAGTTCATTAAGTCTTTCTGTTTTTAAGTTTAAAATTAGTTTTTTGTCTTTTCATTCAAAAACCAAAAGTTAGATAAAACTGCATAGGCAGCTTTTTCATTAAGCATTTAAGTTTCAAAATACTTTTTAAGAATAGATTTAGGTAGCTTATTAGTCAAACTTCAAAGTAGTATAAGCTAAAAGTCCATAAGGATCCTTTAGCTTATTGAAAAATAAGCTCAAAGTTGCCTTAAAGACTGTTTGGTTAACAGTTATATCAAAGTGCTTATTTGTGATTTTTAGCTTATTACCATAAGTTTTTGTTTAGTTTCTGTCTTAACTAGCTTATTAGGTTCATATTTAGTAGTTCATAGCTTATTTAGGTTAGGTTCTAGCTTATTTAGCTTTTCATAGAAAAACCAAAAACATAAAAAAATCAGCATAAGCAGCTTTTTCACTTAACTTTTTCAGAGCTTATTTGAATTTCAAAATGTATTTTGTTTATAGTTTTTAAGTAGCTTATTGGCCAGTCTTATGCTGGTATAAGTTAGATTTTCATAAGGTTCTTTTTGCTTATCTAAAATTAAGCTCAAAAGCTGCTGTTTGTCTGTTTGTTAGCAGTTTTAGTATAAGAGTTTTTAGGATTTTTAGCTTATAGCTTATTCTTTCTGCTTATTTCTAGTTTAAATTAGCTTATAAGGGTAATTTTAAGATAGTCATAGCTTATTTGATTTGGTTTGAGCTTATCTTAGCTTATTAGTATAATTGTGTTTTAAAGAAAAAATAAAAAAATGGTTAAGTATGTTCTGTCTAACTTTTAAGCTGTTAACTAGCTTTATTTAATGGTATTAGAAAAAAGTTGATTTTCACAAAATACTTATAAAGGCATTTTAATGGTAGAAAAAAGTTGATTTCACAAAAATAGCTTATTTTTATCTGCTTTATAACTTTGCCTTTTAGGTTTTAGCAAAAATAAAAAAAGGGGAAGGAGGGAAATTGTGAGTGAGCAAGGCTCAAACTCACAACCTCGACCTCCCTTAACCCTTTCATAACACTCATCACACACCACACTAACCACTGCGCCCTTGGGACTTTTACGTCCTAAGGTGCGTTTTAAATCCTTTTAACCTTTTTTGAGTTTTAAGTATAATAAGCACTTCGAGTGCTTATTTGTTTTTTCCCGGCTTATTTAGTTTAGCTCTTTAGGATTTCTCATTTTTCTTGCATCATGCTTATCATAAGCTATTTTTAGAAATTTTTAGGATTTTTTACTTAATGTTTTAATATTTTTCCGTATTTAATTTGTTAAAAACTTTAAAAAATCATAAAAAATAGAAAAATAATCAAAAAAAATAATTTTCTTTATCATATTCTAGGCTTAGGTTGAAATTTACTTTCTTAGGGTTAATATTTTGTGAAAGGTTCATTTTTGTAAAGAAACGAGATTTCATCCCCGTTCTTGTTTTCTTCATTTTTAAACTTAAATTACCCTCGTTTTAGAATTTCCTTAGCATTTTCTTTTAAATAGTCATTTAGGATTAGATAAAAGTTTAGAAAAAGCTTTAGGTTTCATTTTTTAGCTTAATTGCCTTAATTTGTCGGCGTTTTCATTAATTCCCGTTATTCCTTTTTTTGACTTTAATTGCTTCATCATAATTTTACAACATGCTTGCTAAATTGTTATTTTTAATTATAGATTTTAGAAAATTAATCCAAAAAGTTTGAACCAATTCAAGTCATTGTCCAAATAACAAACGAGGTCTCAATTTCATAAGTCTTTGGGAAAACGACCCGGTAATCACTTACCGGTTAACGTAGGATATTTTTGTGTAGATTTTTACTTTAAATCTTTGTCCTCAAGGATTTTTAGTAAATTCTTTATACTTTTAGATATTATTACGTATATATAACTACAAACATCATAGACATCAATGTGTTGTGATGATGCCTATCATGTTAACGCCTCAACGTTTTTTCCCGGCCTGGCTGGGGTGTGACAGATTTGGTATCAAGCATTGGTTATAGCGAAGTAGGTGGTTGACCTAAAAACTATGACCTAAGATTCCTTCAAATAGCCTGCATAATAGAAGCTATGTGTTAGCTATTAGTCATTTCGTTATTTTCTTGCAATCTTTTCTCTGAGTTTTATTTCGACCACGGGCTTCTGATGTCAAAAGATCTAGAAGAGGGAGCAATTGAGAATGAGCCTCTTATGAACCGATGGAGGAAGGGTAGTTAGAAGAGTCAGAGGATATGGCTGACTCAAATCGCCTACGTAGTAGGCATGGACCCGCAGAGTCGGGTGACTCTTACGAAAGCAAAGTCAAACCCAAGCGAGGGCTAACATAAGTTAAAACCGTCTTTTACCTTGACACATTGCTATTATCGATGATTTCATTCTGAAATTTCGTATTTTAAGGTACTATGAGGCTCTCATTTTCTTTCTGTCTTGTGGATATATCTTTATATAAGTAAATATTGCTTTGATAGAACTTCGTGTTTATGTTATATTGGGGTCGTGTAATTTCTATGTGGTATATGTGTATATTTATGTGTAAGTCATTGAGATGTTGGTCTTGAAGTAATTGTACGTAGTGAAAGGATGTCACTTATAATTATGAGGTGACCAGATAATTAAAAAGGTATCTCACACATAAGACTTGGTGACCATTATTGCATTGATCGGTTTTGTTTGTAAGAGTGGTAGTGTAAATGTTGTTGATATGTGCGTTCATAATAAGGAATAGAATGTATATTAGAGAATTCTCTCTTAACTAATAAGCGATTTGTTGGACTTAGATGCGTAGTCAAACAAGTTTTCTCTACTACCTAACTATTATGAATATCTAGATATCTATTATTGCATATTCATGAATATTAAGTTTTCGGGCACGAGACCTATTGCTCGATTATTCGTTCGGAGATCTTACTCTCATTTAGCCACAAAGAGAAACCATTTGCCAGAGCATAGTAGGTTAGGCACTCTTTGAACTGGGCAACACTTACATACTTTTCACCAACCTGCATTTGAAACATAAATATGTGTTGAGTATATCTTAATTTGTACACTAAAAAAAGAAACAAACATTAAATTTCATATGCTTTTACCTTTGGTTTCCTTAGTCTCCAGTGTGTTGTTTCATCATACATTGGATACCTCTCCACATGTTTTTCAACAAAATGAAAGGATCTTCAGTGATTCCACCCTTATCAGTAGTGTTAAGACTTTCAAAAGCTGATTCATGTAAATATCATGTTCCTCAAAAGTCTCACCTCTAACATTATCCACAGGACATACTAAATTTTTTTATTTGGCTTCAAGCTCATTTCTGAAACTTAGGTTAACTTTTTGCTTTACTTGCCTCTCTATTAATCATGTTTCTAAGTCAATTCTTCTTCACCAGGACTAAGATAGTCAACTGACTTATCTGACTGATAGTCACTATCATCATCACTGTCATACTCAGTCTCAGAGTCAATTTCAACAGTACTTCTCCTAGTTTGAACAACCTCTGTTGCATATTCACTAACCTTCTCTTTGCCCCTGTAAGTCATTTTTTTTAAAGAACGGGTTTTCGTATCCCGTTCTCGTTTTATTCGTTTTTAGCTTAAATCACTCTTGTTTTTGAATTTCCTTAGCTTTCCATTAATAAATAATCATTTAGGATTATAAGTAGTTTAGAAAAACATTTAGGGTTTAATTTTAGTAACTTGCTTATTTGTTGCGTTTTTCTTAATTCCCGTTATCGTTTTTTTCGTAGTTAGATTTAATTATGCCTTTATTTGCTCACTATTAGGATTTTAGAAAACAATCATCATCAAACCAATTCAAATCATTGTCAAAAAACAAACAAAGTCTCAATTTCACAATTCTTTGGGTGAAACGACCTGGTGAATACTTACTGGTAAAACGTGTATTATATATTTGTGAGTGAATTTTCCTCAAGGGCAACTTGGGAATTTTCATATACTTTTATATTACTATATGTATAATATATAATTGATTTACCGACGATTAGAGCATCTACAAATCTTGAAGAATTCAAGAACAAAATACATAACCTTCTGAATTCACTTGTTGATGTCATACTAAGGCTTAACATGTAAATGTCGAACCAAAGTATAATGTAAATCTCATTCATAAATCCGCAAGGATGCCTCCTAATTGGAGTGATATTTAAATATCAATGTTGAGGAATATAAGTTAGAGGGTCATAGTAAACCCGCTAACTAATAAGATGAATTATCACATCTTGAATCTGATAAATGTCTTAGAACTATGAATGATAAGATGCAGCCCTTAAAAGACAATCAATATTTTGAGCTTGATTGATTGATGCGTAAATTTTTTTGAATAATATTTTACCAAGTTTTAAATTTATAAAACTCGTTTACCGATACACGCACTAACGGGCAGAGAACCCAGTCGTATGTAGTGCAATAGTTTGGTAAATCTAAGGTCGTCCCAAGATCTAAGGTTAAATAGTTTAATTTGATTATTGTCACTATTTGAAAATGGTTTTAAGTTGATTTTAAGAATTACGGAAAAGTAAATACAATAAAGTAAATAGATAGAAGAATTCAGGGGAACCTAACCATTTCACTACCAATGATACGATTACATTTTCATGTGTAGTGTTCAGTTATAAGTTCTATTAGTGGTTCTAATGTCGACAAACCCAAATTTCCTTTAAGGTTTTTCTTATACTTACTATGCGATCCCACATTCCCCTATGATCACACGAGCAGGGCGTCCAAGCTTGCAGTGGTTAAATTCCAACTACCCTTAAGACCAATCTATAATCTAAACCAATTATTAACCCTCTCTGAAAGAGTTCCCATACTCTTTAAGTATTTAATGTGACAAAGGCGCTAATCTGGTTAATTCCTACACTAGGGATAGATGTCAAGCTACCCTAGTACCATACTAATCCTAAATTCAACATGGTAAGTCTAATATCAGGATTAACAAGATCTAAGCCACCCTCTATACTACCAAAACATGAGGATCAATGAAAGGCTACAAGGATATCTAACAGAACCATAAATGAATAGGAAATCATAATCATAACAATAGTAGATACATGGTTAGGCCAGCACTAGGAGTGCTTAGACGCTCATGGTAACATCAATGCAAGAAGTAATGAATAAAAACATGGATTGAATCATCATAATTATTACAGAGGATGAAATGAACGATTAAATACAATAATTATGTAAGTGACTTCTCCCTCAGACCTTCTGATGAAATGCTTCGAACCTTGAGGGTTTGGTTCACCCTTTAGAACTGTGTGTAAAGTGGTGGAAGTGAGTGATGCAGAATGAGCCGGAGGAAGGCTCTATTTATAGGCTTCGAAATGTTTACGGTGTAACCCTTGTGAGATGTTACGCCGTAATCTTGCTACGTAAGCTTCCAATCTTCTAGCCATAAAATGATATTACGGCGTAACCTTGTCGCCAATGTTACGCCGTAATGCTGACTCAGATAAATCTTCTCTTGTAAATTTGAATGTTGCGGCGTAAAGTAGGAGAGGATTTACATCGTAAAGGGTGTGGTGACTCATTTCTTCATTGGAGTATGTTACGGCGTAATCCTTCGGGGATGTTACGTCGTAAACTGCCTTGGACTCTCCACTTTAGTGCATTCCATGTCCAAATCCCTTGTCTTTTGCTAAAATGCTCACTTGGTCCCTGAAAACTAATAATAAACAATTAAGTAACGTTTTCAGGCATTTATAACATGTTTATAAGCATTTTCGAAGGGATTTTGATATTAAAATGTATTAACTATCTGATTTTATCAAATATCCCCCCACTTGACTTCTACTTGTCCTCAAGTAGAACCGTTTAGAATAATTCATAAAAAGATTTCCCCCATTTGACTTGAAGAAATGAATTTATAAGTAACTTATGCTAGAAAACATCAAAGCCAAACACCTCATGAAAAGGGGATAAAAAACACTCAACTCGCATTACTAATCTAAGTGTTCAATTTCGGGGTGATCACTCAATTGCACGGACATAGTATGTGTTCTATCATAAGCTTAGAAAGTACACAAGTCTCCACCAACTAGCATTATGGTCTAAACAATCTTCAAGGCAACATGAGTGACATTTGGTTTATTGGGTGATATAAAAGGGTTAGGAGAAACATGGGATACACTTTTAATGGTTGTTAAGATAAAAACACAAAACAAATAGTATAAAGTAATCTAAGGCTGTCATAACTAGCTACTGTCCATCCAAGGTCTAAGAGTCTGGGTTTGAAAACCTGATCTTCGATAATTGGTTACTAGCTCCATTCTTTATATTTTTTGAGATGGCTTGGTGCAATAATGGGCTACTAGCTCCTTAATTTTTTAACTTAATTTGCACCATCTTTACATTTTTGAGCACATGAGTGGCTTTTTAGTAGCACCCTCTTTTCTTCATTTTCTTTTTTTAAACATGCAAATGCTACAGGAGTTTATATCTTTTTATTATTGCCCCTGCAGCATTTGATATTATACGCACATCCCCCCACTTGAGATGAACAACGTTGAAAGTGATGACATATGGGGTCTTTATAGATCATAACTGATTGGTCTTCCAAGAACGCATAAAATTCTCGTTCTCTTTCCCCCGAACTATGGACTTAAATAGCCAGAGATTTCAACATAAAGAAAATAAAGACTACAGGGTAGGCTAAGGCGAAATGGTGTAACAAAACATATAGGGTTTAAACAGGATTGTCTTGAGAAGGTAAGCTAGGGGTATCTTTCACTAGTAGTGAGTGCAAATAGGGTTTTACACGGGGAGGTCGACAAGTCAGTGTGACAAGCCGATAAACACACACATATATATGCTTTTTGGGTGATTTCCTAAAATGTTGCCTTTTTAAACAGTCTATTTCAACTAACCAATTAGGTCTTAACAAGATGTACAGGCCAAGTTCTAAAGTCTACAATACTACCGGCACTCTCATGTATTTGGTGGATTTTATGTATAATAGATGAAAACAAAATATTAGGCTTAATCTCATGAAATTAATTATAGGATAATAACATGCTCGACAAAGATTTATTCTAGTTTAGTAAGAAAAACATGTCAAAAATTTTAAAATTGGCACCATTTTTCAAATAAAACTAGGAAATCAAAGGCAAATATAGGTCAAGTGGTAATTCTACTCCCATCCCCTACTTGTTTTGTACAATGTCCCTATTGTACAATTAAGGAAATAAGAGTAGAATTAGCAAAAGACTCCCCTAAGTGTCGCTCTTTTCTCTAAGTGATAATTGCAAGAGTTGACTTCTTGCAAAGTGTCCATAGAACAACCTCATTTCCCCCTAAAATCACTAGACAACAAAGAGCATTAAACGTTCATGGATAAATATACACTACAAGCTAACTCACTTTCGTAGGAATCAGGGTTGCATTTAGCATATGCAACAAGCCTTTTAAACACTTAGTTTCCCAAGTGACGAGTGAAGTCTCATAAGGGTTTACAAGGAACACACCTACAAAGTTTATTTACTTATACACGGTTTTTGAAAAAGTTTCAAACTTATTTTTAGTTTTCAGAAAAGGTTTGCGACGTAACCATGGTATTGGTTACGCCGTAAACATGTGGATTTGAAAATTTTATATTTGAACTAAGAAGGTTTACGGCATAACAAGTGCAAGACTTTACGCCGTAATTAAATCTATTACGGCGTAACCTAGGTGGTTACGTCAAGACAGAACCTTACTACATATGAACACGAATCGAGGAGACTTCGAATTCCTATTCCTTTGTAGAGAAAACCTATAAAACAAAGTGAGAAAACAACAAAAACCAACTAATATGTAGAAAATAAAAGACAGGTTGTCTCCCGACAAGCACTTTTGTTTATTACTGAGTCTTTAAGTTAGACTCAAGACGCATTACGTCTTTGCAAGGTAGAGATTTTCCGACGTGGTGTTTATATATCCCCTGTAATATTTTTTTTAATCTATGACCATTGACCTTAAAATGGACTCTGTTCTTACCACAAACTTCTATTATTCCATAAGGAAACACTTTGCTAATGGTGTAGGGACCATACCATCTTGATTTCAATTTCCCAGGGAAGAGTTTTAACCTTGATTAAAAGTCTAGGATCCTCGTTCCTCCTTCACATGGAATTATTATCAATGATTTTTGGTATGCCATCGCTTTAATTTGTTTCTTTCTTTGTATGCTTGAGAATGTTCATAGGCCTCATTTCTTAATTCTGCTAATTTATTTAATTATAAATACCTATGTTTTCCATCGGTATCTAAATCTAGATTTACGTTTTTTGAAGCCCAATATGCCTTATGTTCCATCTCCATTGGAAGATGGCATGCTTTTCCATATACAATTCTAAATGGAGTACTCCCAATTGGTGATTTATAAGCAGTTCTAAATGCCTAGAGTGCGTCATCAAGTTTATCGGCCCACTCCTTTCTATTTCCATTCACAGTCCTTTCTAAGATGTGTTTAATAGCACGGTTAGTGTTTTTAGTTTGACCACTTGTTTGCGGATGATAAGGTGTAGCAAGCCTATGCATTACACCGTGTTTCCTCAATGTCTTTTCAAGAAGGGAGTTGCAGAAATGTGTTCCGCGATCACTTATGAGTGCTTTTAGAACTCTGAATCTTGAAAATAATTTCCTAAGGAATTTAACTACCACCCGAGCATCGTTAGTGGGAAATGCTTCAGCCTCAACCCATTTTGAAACATAATCAACAGCCACAAGGATATATTTATTATTTCGTAAAGAAGGAAAAGGTCCCATGAAGTCAATGCCCTAAATATTGAATACCTCGCTAACGATATTATTGGTTAAGGGTATTTGGTTATGAGAGGATATGTTCCCAGCCCTCTGACATGCATCGTAATTGCTAATGTATCTTGCAGCATCCTTTAAAAATGGTTGGCCAATAAAATCTAGATTTAAATATTTTTCTGGCGGTAATATCGGCTCCGTAATGCCTTCCTGTTGGTCCCATATGACAGTGTTCTAGAATTTCTTGCATTTCCTTACCAAATACGCATCTTCTTATGATTCCATTGGGACATGATTTGAATAGGTATAGATTAACTGTGTACAAGCAGTAGTAACTACTTAAAATATTTTCTTCAATCTTCACCAGCAGTACTAACTTTACTCTAGCAATACTAACTTTATACTAGCAGTACTAAGTTACACACTAACAGTAGTAACTAAGTTACACTAGCAGTACTAACTACTTATCATATTTTTCATTGAAGTTAATGAACAACACTAACTTTAGCTTGGCAGCAGTAACAAACCTTAGCAGCAGTAACCCCAAGATCATCAAGAAGTCTTTTAATCCTAACAAAAATTTTAAAATTGGCACCATTTTTCAAAGAAAACTAGGAAATCAAAGGCAAATATAGGTCAAGTGGTAATTCTACTCCCATCCCCCCACTTGGTTTGTACAATGTCCCTATTGTACAATTAAGAAAATGAAATAAGAGTAGAATTATAACAAAAGACTCCCTTGAGTGTTGCTCTCTTCTCCGAGTGATAATTGCAAGAGTTGACTTCTTGCAAAGTGTCTATAGAACAACCTCGTTTCCATTGAAATCACTAGACAACAAAGAGCGTTAAACATTCATGGATAAATATACACTACAATCTAACTCACTTTCGTAGGAATCACGGTTGCATTTACCATATGCAAAAAGCCTTTTAAACCACTTGGTGTCCCAAGTGGACGAGTGAAGTCTCGTAAGGGTTTCCAGGGAACACACCCACAAAGTTCATTTACTTGTACACGGTTTTTGAAAAGGTTTCAAACTTATTTTAGTTTTTCAGAAAGGGTTTTACGGCGTAAACATGGGTTTGGTTAAGGCGTAAACATGTGGTTATAAAATTTTGAAATTTTGAACAAGAAGGTTACGACGTAACTAATGCCGGACATTACGTCGTAATGATATCGGTTATGGCGTAACCTTTGTGGTTACGCCTATACAGAACCTTTATACCACATGAAAACGAGTTGAGGAGACCTCGAATTCCTATTTCTTCGTAGAGAAAACCTGCAAAACAAAGTGAGAAACCAACAAAAACCAACTAATATGCAGAAAATGAAAGACGGGTTGTCTCCCGACAAGCACTTTTGTTTATTACCGAGTTTTTAAGTTAGACTCAAGACGTTCTACGTCTGTCTGTGGATCCTTCTTCCACTGTCCACTTCCTTATGGATCATATCCCTGAATCTTGACCCGTTTTCTCTTTCCATTGGCAAGGCATCCATCAATTCTTTAGTAACACAGATGAAACTTTGGCCAGTGTCAAACGAGTATCTTTTTACTTCGAAAGTTTCTACGTAAACCATTGGTGGGTCATACTCTTCTATGTTGATTCCAAGTTTTCGCCTTTCCTCCTCTTTTGATTTTTAATAATGCCACAAATAAGTATTATCCCCTTGTACTTTCCTACAATTTTCCCATATATCATCTAGCATATGTCCTTTCTTTCCTATTCCTAATTCATATTCGTCTGCTCTGGTCAATTTCTAGATCGAACATCCACTTATAGTCGCCAAAACTTCTTTCTTGCGGGTCTTTCACTATATATTCTTGAAAATAATCGATTAGCCATATTTTGAGTAGGGAATTTTTTTTACTGGTTTACCTACGTTTGTGTGCCCTACCTTTGTCAATAACCAATCCTTGAAAGGGTAGTCCTTGGGTCTAGGATTGAGATTCTCTTGGTCTTTGGTATACCTTGAAGAAGGAGTGTTTGGATTGTTGATACACCATTCTTCAAACCTCTCATCCCAAATCAATCCTTTCTCTTGATTTTCTCCGTATTTAACTAACAGGAATCCAGGAAATGATAAACCGTCCCCGTTTATTCTTTTTCTATCATCATCATAGTAACAGTACCATTTTTTAAGATCTCATTCTTTATTCATTTCATATATCTCATGGCCTCCATTACACTCTTTTATGTTTGGGTCACATGTCGGCCAAAATTTGAGTTCGCCTTCCAGAATTTGTTTAACCAGTTTACAAAAGTGCGTGCTAGGGAGGTTTATATCAAATTAAAGTTTTCTTGGCTTCTAACGACTTCGTACTTGCTCTTGATTACAAGAATTGTTCTTATTATGCATGTCGTTGGTTTCCTCAACCCTAGATGATGCATCTGAGGGAGTATTAGAGGTTGCGTTTATCATATAAATCTCCCCTATAGGGTTTGTGAAATTATGAATCTTTATGTCCATATCGAAGGTAACTCTGTCACCTCCAATTACTAAGGAGATTTCTTTATTGAAGACATCTATTTTGGCATGAATGGTTGCTAGAAATGGTCTCCCAAGAATCATGGTTTCATTACGTGTGTTTAACATATTCATAACCACAAAATCTGATGGGAATAAAAATTTATCAATCTTGACAAGGACGTTCTCGACTATTCTGATAGGAGATCTTTTTGTCATATCTGCCATTTCAACGAGCATTTCAGTCTTCTTAAGTCGAGCTAATTTTAGGTGTTCAAAAATAGACTTAGGTATGACATTAACGCTAGAGCTTAAATCTGCCATAGCATAAAAATTTAAACTTCCAATAGTGCAAGGAAGGGTAAAATTCCTAAGGTTTAACTCTTTTGGTGGTAATTGACATGCCAAAATTTTTAGAGACACATTGTTTGTTTGGATAATTTGAGTGCATTTGTTAGAAGCAATTTATATCTCATGCCTTCCATTATCAAGGGATGTCTTTTCACCAGCGTATACTTTTTTACATTGGTCTAATGATGGGCTGTTTATTTCATTGGCAGCCTTGGTGTGAAATTCTTTTGTTAGCTGCTCGATTTTGGTCTCCAAATTTTTAAGAGAACCGGCTTGGTTTCTAGTATTAATTTTGGCATTCTCCTGGAGTTTCTTTACCCATTTTTCCATCTTAGTCCTTCTTCGCGTTGATTCCTCCAGGTGTTTGTTCATAAGCTCCTCTAAGCTTGGCCTCGTTTCTCCAGCTGGTGGGTGATTGTCCATGCGTGTGTAGTATCCAGGTGGGCCTACACGATACTTAGCTCCATTACTAAAAGGTGAAGGTCGTCTAAACTCGCCATATTTAGCCTCCTTAATGCTTTTTTACTTCCTCATTGAGAGGGTAATCTTTGTCAAGATGAGCTCCTCTATAGTTTTGGCATCCTAGTTGAATAGCGTGAACATTCTCTTTTAGTTTCTTCATGTCTTGACCTAGGTTTTCTAGTTTGTTCACAATGGCAGCGATCCCTTCATAATTACTACTACTTTATATATATCTACTGGATGTCCCATCATGCCACTTTTGGGAGTGGTCGGCCATAGTCTGAATCGCTATTAATGCTTGCATAGGTGTCATGCCAGGAATTGGCCCTTGTGAGTCAAGCAATTAGCGGTTCATGGCCCCTAAACTGTTATAGAAGATGTTTACCTTCTGATGGTTATTGATGTCATGGGTGGGCCTTTTATATAGAAGGTCATTATACCGTTCCCAAGCTTGGTATAATGTTTCGTCTCTTTCTTGCTTGAAGTTGCGGATTTCTTCAAGCTGCTTGGCAGTCTTTGATGGTGGACAATACATTTGGATAAAGGATTTCTTAAGGAGATCCTTGGAATCGACGGTTCCTGGAGGAAGTCTGTCCATCCATCTCTTAGCGGCTCCAGTTAGAGTAATAAGGAAGACGCGCAGCATGACAGCATCATGTGATACTCTAGGAATGTTGAATAAGCTAACGATATCTAAAACTCGCTCCACATGCTCATGGGCGTCGTCATTCTTGTTTTCGAAAAAGGTGTCCTCCCTTAATTCCCGCATGAATTGACTTTTTATTTCAAAGTTCACATTGCCTCCTATTTTTGGTTTAAGCACGCCCGATGCCTGGTCTCCTCGAGTCAATGCTAGATACTGCTCCATAGTGAGGTTATCAATTTGCCCCTCAGCCATTATGAATATCGAAATGCTTAGTAATAAGAAATCAAATTAAAACTAATTTGAGCTCCCCGGCAGCGGCGCCAAAAACTTGATACGTAAATTGTTTTGAACAATATTTTACCAAGTTTTAAATTTATAAAACTCATTTACCGATACACGCACTAACGTGCAGAGTACCCGGTCGTATGTAGTGCAGTAGTTAGGTAAATCCGAGGTCGTCCCAAGAGTTAAGGTTAAATAGTTTAATTTGATTATTGTCACGATTTGAAAATGGTTTTAAGTTGATTTTAAGAATTACGGAAAAGTAAATACAATAAAGTAAATAGATAGAAGAATTCAGGGAGAAAGGCGTGCTAACCTAACCATTTCACTACCAATGATACGATTACATTTTCATGTGCAATGTTCAATTATAAGTTCTATTAGTGGTTCTAATGTCGACAAACCTGAATTTTCATTTGAGGTTTGTCCTATACTTACTCTGCGATCCCACATTCCCCTACGATCACACGAGCAGGGCGTCCAAGCTTGCAGTGGTTAAATTCCAACTACCCTTAAGACCAATCTATAATCTAAACCGATTATTAACCCTCTCTGAAAGAGTTCCCATACTTTTTAAGTATTTAATGTGACAAAGGCGGTAATCTGGTTAATTCCTACACTAGGGATAGATGTCAAGCTACCCTAGTACCCCACTAATCCTAAGTTCAACATGGTAAGTCTAATATCAGGATTAATAAGATCTAAGCCACCCTCTATACTACTAAACATAAGGATCAATGAAAGGCTATAAGGATATCTAACAGAACTATAATTGAACAGGAAATCATAATCATAGATATATGGTTAGGCCAGCACTAAGAGTGCTTAGCCGCTCATGGTAACAGCAATGCAAGAATTAATGAATAAAAACATGGATTGAATCATCATAATTCTTACAGAGGATGAAATGAATGATTAAATACAATAATTATGTAAGTGACTTCTCCCTTGGACCTTCTGATGAAATGCTTCGAACCTTGGGGGTTTGGTTCACCCCTTAGAACTGTGTGTAAAGTAGTGGAAGTGAGTGATGCTGAATGAGCCGGATGAGGGCTCTATTTATAGGCTTCAAAATGTTTACGACGTAACCCTTGTGAGATGTTACATCGTAATCTTGCTACGTAAGCTTCCAATCTTCTAGGCATAAAATGATGTTACGGCGTAACCTTGTCGCCTATGTTACGCCGTAATGCTCACTCAGATAAATCATCTCTTGTAAATTTAAATTTTGCTGCGTAAAGTAGGAGAGGCTTTACGCCATAAAGGGTGTGATGACTCATTTCTTCGTTAGAGTATGTTATGGTGTAATCCTTCGGGGATGTTATGCCGTAAACTTCCTTGGACTCTCCACTTTAGTGCATTCCATGTCCAAATCCCTTGTCTTTTGCTAAAATGCTCACTTGGTCCCTGAAAACTAATAATAAACAATTAAGTAATGTTTTCAGGCATTTATAACATGTTTATAAGCATTTTCAAAGGGATTTTGTTATTAAAATGTATTAACAATTTGATGTTATCATTGATCTTTCACCAAACAGTAAAACTGTTATGTTAGAATGAGTTTCTTTTGAAGAAAGGCTCGCAAGGACAAAATTATATACATATTAATGCCTGACTAATGATAAGAGTTTTAATCTTACTCAAGCAATTGACTGTGATTTAATCTTTCTTTCTATACGCATTTATTATATAAAGATAATTAATTGTCATACATGTTTCCTTGAATATGGAATATGGCAATTAAGTTTTATAACTCTTTCCTTTATGATTACATTTGCGAGGACGGTGTGTAATCGAAAAGGGTTATGAGTTCAAAATAATCTTTATAAAGCATACAAGATAAGAGAATCAAAATGTTGATTAGATCATGCATCTAGGAGGTGAAATCTTAAGTTTAATTACAATATGATTTTTGATTAAATTAAGATAACTCCTGAGTACACCCGACATCAAGTGGGGGCACTATGTTTTTCCTTAAAATTCATATGTTGTGTAACATATTGAAAGGTTCCAAAAGTTGAACTGGTTACTAGTCCACCAGGGTGATGTCATGATTCCACCAAAGGATTAGCTAGCCCAAGAGCAAACGGTTACTTGGTAAAGGCTTAATCAAATCCGTTGATAGCTGATGATTTGCTAAAAATCATATGGTATTTCAACTCACCATGTTTCATGTACTAAGAGTTGAAATGGTTATCAATGTACCATGGTTTATAAACCAAACATTGGCTACTCCAGAGTTAATGGCTAACTGGTAAAGAGACATCAAATCCATTTAAATTTTCAATGATTCACCTCTCTCAGGAGTTAACACACCTGGAAGTGATGAGAATAGACTGAAACTTTATGATTTGATGTACATATAGTCAATGTTGCTGTCTATTTGTTGCTGAAAAGATTATACATGTAGCTGTGAAGTGTTAGCAATGCTGTTTAAAAGATTTGATGCTGCAAATATCCTTAGTGATGATTTCAAGAGTTGCTGATAGAAGTCAAGAACCTGTTTATACAGGAAAATCATTATGTTGCAATTCAAGAATAATTCCAAAGATAATGCTTACAAAATCCTCAGGAAGCTCATAATAAAGATACTCAAAGAAACTTGAAGTTCACAAGTAAAGATCAAGTTAGGGGAGGATTGTTAGGAACTATTGTAAACAGACTTAAGTCTGGTAGTTATAGAGTTAAGTCTGGTAGACATAGTTAAGTCTGCCAGTACTAAGTTAAGTCTGGTAGTACTATAGTTAGTACTGATCTTGTCTAGTTAAGTCTGTTTATATAACAGAATAGTTATAATAGTTATCGTAGAGATATCTTAGGAAATGATATGCATTATCCTTTCGCACGTTTGTAAAGACCATTACGTTTTCCTTGGTGTATAAAAGGAACCCTACGGCATAATGTTTAAAGGAGAGATTGAAATAGAACCCTAATAGAAATCAATAGAAAATAGCAAAGTTTTACATTGTGTTCTTCTTAGTACTTGTGTTAAGATTTCGTATTAGCACACAGTATTCATAGTCATTGTCTCTCATATAGTTGATTTGGATTTATTCAAGTTAGCTATTGTCCTACAAAAGGCTAAACAGATCCAAGACTTTGGACCTACAGAATGGTTCTCAAAAAATGATATCTCCAATGTCTTGATCTCGGTAGCCATCCATATTCTCCACTACTACAAAATGAGTTACAACAAAATAGTTTCCAGCAAATATAGGTACATTCATAAAAGCTCCAACTACGTTCTCTCCTTTATATTCAACTTTGTTCTTCATTATAGAATTGTAGAACTTTTTAGACATCACATTAACGGACAAAATTGGGAAAAAATTAGCATTTACATGTTCAAAACCTATCATGCACGAAAATCTTAAGTTGTAGGCACAATCAATATGGATCTTTCGGTCAAAGTCACAAAAACTAGGGTATTCGTCAAAACTTTCATAATTCCTAGTCTTGATTGTAACACCCCCAAACAACGATACGCAGCGGAATAGAACATTTGGGGTGCTACTTCATAATACATGCGCACGAGTCCTGGAAAACGTTCAAAGATACGTTTATAAAACACGATTTCATTTATAAAAAAAATCAGAGTTACATAGGTCCCAATACCAACGTAGAAATTTATTTCTAAAAGTCACAACACGACTTGATTTCTAAAACATTTATTTAGTTTATGACACTGCTTCACCGAGACACCGTCCTTGATATCCGCATTCCGTCCCGTCCAGCCATCAACAGCAATTAACCTGGGATACATGCTTAAAAACGTCAACAAAACGTTGAGTGAATTCATAGAGTTTACACACAAACAGTTAGAACGCATATTTGGTTCAACAAAACATATAACATTGCTCGCAAGCCAAGTTATATATAAATAATGTATTCCAACTAATGAGCCCGTGTACCGACACTTAACACATTCACCCCGTAGGACGAAATAATGTCCGAGAAGTATGCCCCTTCTCCCATTACTAACTACAAAATGTCCGTATCAGGGTGCTCACTTGTCAATCAAGGATTCATACCCCGGACATGGTTGTCAAACCCAATAGATCTATTTAATGCATTAGCGTTCACCATTAACAAGGCAATTAACAGCCACACAGTAAAAGGCATATACTCAATAGTGCATGGAATTATATTTAGCATCAAAACGCATTGCGTTCTCATTTTTAAAACAAGCAAGTATCCCCCTTGCGGGTTTAAAAACATTTAAAACACTTAAAAGCGAGGCTATGAACTCATCTTGATCGAAGCAGAAGATCAAATAATCGAAACAATCCATGGAAGATCAACGAACACGATCACGACCTATAATTTATGTCGCTCGATTACTATGCTGAAAAGTATAATCAACGATGCTTTCATCGTATCAACAAAATCATATATTTATATAGTATATGTATTCATACATGTGATGAGAAATCTACTTGCGCCTTTGATCCTAAAACCCCACAGTATTAGGTACGATTATTCCTTTTATTTATATTATACATCGCTTAATCGAAAACTTTCTATTTTAAGAAACTTTCTATTTTTGGAAAGTTACCGTTTTTAGTAAGTCTCGTTATCCAATAATATTCATAATAATATTTAATTATCTCGTCGAATCTTCGACATTCAATTTGATTATTATTTACTCACATCGGGACTATGTCCCGTATATTACAAAGTTTCTATTTTTAGAATCTACTTCGTTCATAATAATGGCTAAGTTTAAAATATCTTACTCGTTGTAATAATAACGTGTAATTACTTTTATTATACCCAACAAGTTTAGTATTAAACCGTTGACTTTCAAAAGTTAACATTAGACTTTAATTGGATTGTAAAAGCTAGAAAACACATTATGATGCATTATAATGCATCTAAGATTATAGATATGCATCTAATTTAAGTCGGTGCATCTCGGGTATGCGGTTATAGTTACTTCTTATCCTTCTTATTTCCCGCTCCAAACAACCCGCTATATCACATTTTCACAACTCGGACTAAAAAAAGATTTTTATGTAAAACGACATTCCGGACAACTTTTTAGTTTTAGCCGAGACTCGAAACTCGACAGAAAATGACCAAAATTACCCTACAAGTTTCTGCAGGAACTTTGACTCTTTTTAATAAAAACGCAGATTTTAACCTTGGGTTTTGACCCGTTATTACTCGATTTTAAACTAGCGAGCCTCGCGGCAAAGCAAAACATCATTCTGATCAACTTTCGTGTTTCGCCGGAAGGCCGAAACGGGCTCGAAAGTGCTCAAAACGAGCGTTTAATTTCCTGGCAGCAAACGCAATTATCTACAAGTGCTGAGTTTTTACGCCGAATATATATATCTCGTTCTAGCTCTAACTTTTTCGTTATTAGGAGTTAGAAGCTCCATTTTATGTCAAAACGATGGTCTAAGAAAGCTTTATCATATTTTTAGGTCCAAAATTAGATTTTATAAAATCTCGACTCTCGTTTATCGTGCCAAAGTTTCTGCACAAAGTACACCCTTTGTAAATCACGCCAAAACTCGTTTTTGACCCAAAATCTCACTTGCGGCATATCTAACATGGCCTATAATTTATACTTAACTCGCTCAATCATTTTATAACACCATCTAACCAATCAGCGCAAGATCAAGTCGATTTCACCACATGCAACAATTTGTATTATTCAATAAACGAGATTGAACATAACAAAAATAAAAAGAATGCTTACTATGCTATACGAAGCAAGATCGAAAAAATAAAAGTGTCGTGTCATCCTCCTTGTGTCTTAGCCGTGGCCCAAAACCAACCAAACAAAACCTAAATCAAACTAAATTAATATCAAATCAATAATTCACACCCTTGTGGTCTCTCCTTTGGTTCGAACCCTTAACCGAACCCAATGACCCTCTTGCTTTAATAATATAAGACCTCACATAAAACCTTATTGCATGCTACCTTTTCTTACATGGATGATTAAGTTAGGACCGTCTAAACAAGATTTGTAAGCAAGAAAAATCAAAAACACCAAGGGTGTTTGTTTGGCTTGCTCGACCGAACCAAAAAGAAAAGAAGGAAGGAGAAAACAACTAACACTTGGCTCTTTCTTGATTTATATCATTGTTTGAGTGATACTTGAATGTGTTTTTAACATCAAAATGGAAAAATAGTGATTGTGTGTGGGTGGTGGTACTTAGCCGAACCACAAGACAAAGAGAGAAAGAAAAACAATTTTTTAAAGCTAGCCTTTTGTGTGTGAGAGTGTATAAACCTTTTATCCAACATAGGAAGTAACTTGTAATCATGAACCTTGGAAACCAAATGAAATGAGTGTGTGGGTGAGACCTAGGCGTCAGCCTAGTGGTCTTGGCATGCAAAATTCATATATTTTTTTTCTTTTTATTACTTGTGATATTTCTTGTGTAATGTTTAATTTAAAGTGTAACTTGTACCCCCATTTAAATAAAACGCGAGCTTTGGCCAAGGGCAAGGAACGAAGACTACAAAATTTACAAAATAATAATTTATGATCATAAAAATAATAACGAGATGCGTCGTAAATTTTACGATGCTCAAAACGATTAACGAACGTGTGGTTAAACGTCGACTCGCGAAACGTCAAAAACAAATATTTTAAATTTCCGTTCGTAATAAAATACGAAAATAATTATTTACGACAAATAAAAATTTAAATGTCGACGTTCGCTCACACAAATTTATAAAATAATAATTATGACGTCGAATTCGCGATCGTCATACGCGTCGTGAAACTCGGGTTGTTACATTGATTATGTCAATCATGGGTTTATCAATTACCCCACCTTCCTCAACAGTGGCATCAAATCATCAACTTGATCTCTCCTAAGTTCTAATGGCACATTTAGATCGTTTAATTCGATATAATCTCCATATAAAGGGTCTAACGATCTATTTAACACCAAAGTCTCTCCCATTAGCCTAGCTTCTAAATCAAGTTCCATACGTTCTCTCAAACTTAACATGTAGACCCTCTTAATCAAACTACTAGCAGGTTTCACACTTTTAAAAATAATTTTCTCATCCCCTACCCTCAAAGTAATCTTTCTATTAAACACATCAATCTTAGCGTGGCCGGTAGACAAAAATGGTCTTTCGAGGATCAAGGGCACTTTGACATCCTCGGGCATATCAATAATAGTGAAGTCTACTGGGAAAATAAACTTTCCTATTCCTACTAGTACATTTTCAGCAATTCTTTTTGGATGTTTCACTATTCTGTTTGCTAATTCAACTGTTAACTTATTGTGAGCTAATTCGCCTAAACCTAAGTTAAGGTAGGTCGAGAGAGGCATGACACTTACGCTAGGTCTTAAGCCAGCGAGGGCATTTTCAAAGAAAACATTATTAATATAGCAAGGTAAAGTGAAACTTCCTGGGTATTTCTCTTTTCGGGGTATGGAATTGTCGATATGTGAAGCTCCATATGAGTAAGCTTCCAAGAATTATGGTCCATACGATCCCTTCTTCTTATCACAGTAGTAATCATTCAAACGACTTGGAAACGAAATAGTCGTTTGTCTTGACTCAAAAATCAGCTTACTGTTTTGTTTTGCTAATACGGCGTATTAGGATGATCATATACGACGTATCGGGGTCGTATCAGTATTTATAGTAGTCGAGATTGACTTGACATGATCCCTCGGGTTTGTTTTAGTAGAGCTAGGTAGGCTTCTAAATCCTCTTTCCTGTAGTACCTTACTTATTTTCCTGATTTGAATCTCCAAAGTTTTAATCAAAGCTCGTTGGTTCCTGATGGCAGCGTCCGTAGAAGCTTGAATTTCTTTAATCATGTTGGAGTTTTCCTTATGTATTTTTGTTGATTCACTCATAAACTTGCTCAGTGATTCTTCCATTGATTGTCTTCATTCTTGATACGAAGTGTTTGCATTATTTCTTTGGTAGAATCCCAAAGCTATTGCTCTATATTACCCTCCTTGTTGGAAGGGTGCACCAAATTGAGTAAAATAAGCTTCTTCAAGGGTTTTACCTTCTTTTTTGAGTGGACAGTATTGGTGTAGTGGGGTCCCTTACATTGCTAACATCCCACTTGAGCAGCATAAACCTTTTCATTAACCTTCTTGATTTCTCTTCCAAGATTATTAAGTTGTGCTTGTATGGCTACCAATCCATCAAAAGTTTTAGTACTTCTTGTCTTAGATATTTCATTATGCCATTTTAGAGATGTTCGGCCATCTCTTGGATGGCTACTTTTGCATCGGCAGTTGTCTTAGTTGGTATGGCACCTTTTGAATCAAGAATTTGTCTAGTCGGAACTTCCAATCCATTATAAAACAAGATAACCTCCTGCATCTTTGTTAAATAGTGTTGAGGACACTTCATCAAGAGTTCTTTAAATCTCTCCCATGCTTGGTAAAGGGTTTCATCGGGTTCTTGCTTAAAGTTATTTATCTCCTCCATTTTCTTTGCATTTCGAGCAGGTGGACAATACTTGCTTAGAAATTTTAGTTTCAGATCTTCCTAAGTTTTAATTGAACCAGATGGTTTATTTCTTAGCCAACGACTCGCGGCTCCAGTTAGGGACATAGGAAAGACTCAAAGCATTACTTGATCTTGAGTTATATTAGAAACATGGAATAAATCGACAATCTCAAGAACTTTCTCAATATGTTCGTTCGCATCTTCATGATTTGAACCGTTAAAGGTGTCGTCACTTAGTTCTTTGAGAAATTGGCCTTTTAGTTCAAAGTGATCTTTGTTATCGATTTTAGGCCTAGCAATGCTCGATCCATAGTCAGCTTGGGTTTTGCTCATATATTCTTCCATGATCTCCGCCATTGTTTCTGTAACTTCTTCCTCGGAATTTTCTTCTAGATCAGAAAATAGAACGAATTCAGGCGATCTTGATTCGTCAAGACTTAATGTCTTGAAAAGCTTCCTAGATGAGCGAAATTCTTCTTCCGGATATTTGAGAGGCGTTAATAGTTTCTTTGTTGAAATCCTTGTCATGCACTTCCTAAAACAGAGGATAAACAATCAGTAGGATGAGCCCGGGGAAAAGAAAACACAGAAAATCAACCACGAAAATCAAATATGAAGAATCAGATTTTGTTGTTGTATCAGATGATCGATGCGCCGTATTCAATTGATCTGAATACGCCGTATCAGTCTACTAAATGGATACGCTGTATTGGATAAGAAAATTAGATACGCCGTATCCAATTAGAGTGAATACGACGTATTAAGTTATCAACCAAAACAGTGTATTGAAAACAATTAAACACACAAAATAATTAAAACACACAAGCAAACAAACAAATAAAAACAAATATACAGAATTTAATAGAATTTTACACTAATCTAAATTACACTAATCCTAGGGGTTAAGTTAATCTAATGTTAAAAACCAGAATATTAAATAAAAATCAAGATTAAAATTTCACTCCTCGACAGCGGTGCCAAAAACTTGACGTTTCGTCGTGTGGGTGTTATTTATGTTTTCAAGTTTTAAATTTATATTTTGCCGACTTTACCTAAAACAACACTTTAACGGGCAGTGTACCCAATCAGATGGAGTTTTGTGGTAAGTAGGGTGTCGATCACTAAGAGCGAGAACTAATCTTTTATTTTATCAATATTCGTTCCCGTGTTCAAGACCTCACTTCGGGGGAGATTGTTAGCCTCAATTTATTGAGTCGAACAAGGAAGCTCGGTCACTCTACGATGGAGCTTCGGTCTTTAATTAGTTAATGTTGTAATTAAATATTATCGGGAATCGGGCTCGATAGATAATCTAATATTGTATATGTTTCGGGTTTAATCCCAAACAAAACCCGAGCCCGGGTCCTAGTTAAATATCCCGCGCGTCACATTAAATGTGTAGGGGTATATATATATATTTAGATATTTACTAAATATCTAAATATATATATAGATATTTTATTTTACAAAAGTTTTAATCTTTTCATTAATCTAAATTTCTTTTTCTTATTCTCTCTCAACTCTCTCTCTACTCATCTCTCTACACGAGTCTCTCTCTCTCTCTCTTTTCTTGGATTCGGGTTTCGTGTTATGAAGTGGAAGCATTAAACGGGTTCCTACAGACTTTACCCACTTACTGCTTAATGGCAATTTATATACTAGTAGTCCACTGTCCAAGTCTTTACTAATTGACTAACAACGTACTCATTGATCACAGGTTCACCTGCTGGTCCAACTAAGCTCACTAATCTAAAGGTAAAGATATGGCATTATTTGTGATCCTATTGATCTAGATATATAAATAACTATATGGAGAGCCATCCCGGCTTCTAGCTAACTTGGTCGGTATCACTAGATCCAGTTGAATAATAGGTCGCATACAAAAGCACCTAAACAAGTATAAATTGATAAACATAAACAAGCAATCAATGATAAATTAAGCAGTCGATATAAACAAACCAAACATGTAAATCTTCATAATCATGGCTAATACCCAAGGGTATTAATCCTTAATCATCATAACCAATGCAAGAGTAATTATCCAACCAAGGTAAACTAACTGAGTTAAACGAATGATACCAAAAATCAAATGATTACAAGAGTATAGGAGATTACAAGGTGTTTCCTATGGAATTAGTAGCTTTGCTTGACCTCTTCTGCTCTTCTTTTCTTCTAAAAATCGACTTTTGTGGTTAAGGTATCGAAAATATGATCAAGCACGCTGAAAACCCGTTTTTAGGTTTTCTATTTATACTGTCTGGAATTTGGTCGATACGGCGTATCGTTAGAGTTGGATACGGCGTATCGAGGGTTTCTTGGAGTAGGGACCACGTTGGATATCTTCTAGAATATTTTATTACTTTATATTGAATAAGGCGTATGGATGTCTCTTGGATACGGCGTATTGGATTTTGTATCTTCGTGGTTTCTTGTGAAGTGCAGGCACATATACGTCGTATCTTCCTTGATGGATACGACATATAGGATGTTAGAGTCAGTTTCTTCATATTTCTTTGTTTAAGCTCCAGAATGCGTGCCTTTTAGCTAATCTTCACTAAGTACTCCGTAATTACTGCAATTCTCAAATATAAATGATTAAGTAACAATTCTTGCGATAATTATACAAAATGGGTAATTTACATGGGATAAATGATGCTATAAAAGTGACGTTATTTGATGTTATTAGACATATTTGATTAAGTTAACTAATATAAGTCTTAAGTTAAACCAAGTTAATTTGTGAAAACGTTTTTTGATGAAAAAATCTTTTTGTAAGTTAATTCCTAAAATCAAAGATCGTAATAATTACCATTGCTTAGGACTTATATGAAACTATCCGAGTATCTTTATTATTGAATCCATCATCAATCATATCTCACTTGAAAAAGTTATTAAAATTTGTTTTAAAACCTATGATTATACGAACATAATCATATTCCTGTGGACGACTTGGTCTTACCTGAAATATTATACTACATACGTGGGTTATACTTTACCCGTGTGTTTCCATTTAATAATTGGTAATTCTAGTCTTATAAATTTAAAGCTTTTGAAACACATCAAAGTTTTTGGCGTCGTTTTCAGGGATTTTAAACTGTTCTGTAAACATTTTTTTAAAAATTAATCGCTTTTCCCCAAAATATCACTCTGCTTGCTTTCTGTAACTTTTCGTTGCAGAAAGTGCACTGCACATTCTGCAATCATAACGTTTTTCCTAAAACGTTCTCAAAAATCCATTTTAAAACATCTCATTTTGGATGCATTCACATGTGTCCAATTTTGAACTTGTCGAACCACTAGCTGAATATGAATGAACCCTGAATCGTAGACTTCGTCGACGAAACAGGAGAGTTCCTTTCGAACGAAGAGACGAACGACCCAAACACCCAAGAATAATCTATCCACCTGATGTGTCGTTGTGTGGTTGTAGTTTATGTTTCAAGTTTTAAATTTATATTTTACCGACTTTACCAAAAACAACACTTTAACGGGCAGTGTACCCGGTCAGATGGGAGTTTCGTGGTAAGTAGGGTGTCGATCACTAAGAGCGAGAAACAATATATCAATTTATTAATATTTTAGTTATCTAAACTAAGTTAATTCTATTCTATGTTAAACCTATGCTAAACCTATGTTATCCTAAATCTAACGGATAAGGGGGGTTTTCAGCCCGAGAGACTGTCACGGGTTTTGTGGTGACTTAAATCAACTCAAGACACAATAACACACGCAAGTAAATTAACAGAAGATAAAAGAGTGATCTAGCCAAATATAAGAAAACTGTATTAGCCATGATTAATCCAATTAGAACGTTGGTTTGTTTATTTAGTGCAATGATTACTTATCTCGAGGCGGCATATCATTTTTAAGACTTAGGCGTTACTTCTTCCTAAGACCTAGATACGAAGAATTCTGTCACAATTAAATGTATCTGCATAAAGCATCCTTATTTGTTGATTATAATCTATCTTAGGGATTAAAGCAATGGTGGTATTGTTAAACCCTAGCTCATAGAGACTTTACCCACTTACTGCTTAAAGGCAATTCATACACTAGTAGTCCACTAACCCAGTCTTTACCAATTAATTGAGAACATACTTGTTGATTCCAAGGGTCACCTGCCGGTCCAACTAAGCTTGCAATCTAAAGGCAAAGATAGGTTATTATTCGTGATCCTATTGGTCTAGATGTATAAATTACTATATAGAGAGCCATCCCGGCATCTAGATTACTTG
>BQNB010006318.1:0-98040 GCA_026074375.1 Tanacetum coccineum
GTAAGTACACAATTAATATTTATGAGTAGTGTTAGTGTCATGATTTGTAATTGACAATGATCTTGTTTTTAAGCTTAGCATGGGAAAAGTGAAAAATCGGGGATGATGAAGTTATCTTTTAGACACTTAATTGTGCTTTTTATTCTATGATCCTTAAAGTTACCAATGAGGTAATGAAAACAATACATTATGTCAACACAAATAAGTTGTAGTTAGGTAGTTAATTATCAAGAAAAATCATAAAAAGAAAAAAATCTTTGAAAATGGGAAATCGGGTGTTTTATAACTTGTGATCTCTTAACTCTCTCAACAAAAATCTTTGCTACTTTTCAAAGGTTTAGTTTGGGGAAGTTTCGAGGTATTTGGTTATAAGGCATGTGATATTGCGTGAGGACACGCAATCGTTTAGTTTGGGGAATTTTGATAAGTGTAAAATACACATATCCATTTATGCTTAAAATAGCCCAATTAAACCCAAAACAGACCAAAAATGGCAACAATATGCTTGTATTTGTGTTTTGTGTGTGCAGGTACGGATATATCAAAAATCACAAGAAAACCGTCAAAAACGGGCAAGCACGGACACGAGAACGGAAGAGTGTACAACAGCCGGAAGCAAAGCCAAGAAAAAGTCAATCCTCAGTCAAACAGTCAAAGGAAAGTCAAACCATGGTCAACAAAAGTCAAAACACAAAAGGACAAAACCTCAAAATATCCATTTCAGTCCCTCAACTTTCCTTAAAATCCACAAATGGTCCCTAAACCCTTATTGGGCCTTTAAACCCTAAAAACCCTACCCGGATACCTTAAAAGCCCAAAACCCATAAAATAAATCCAAGCCCAAAACCATAAGCCCAAATACCTAGCCCATTATCTTTCTATGAAACCACAGGGGCTGATCCTGCCAATTATGAAAGTTCTTTTTACACTACAATTGAGAAAACAAAAGAAAGGGGCTGGTTTTGCAATTTTTCCAAAGTTTAAACTGAATTACCTTTTTCAGTTAGTAAAAAGGGCACGAATACTATTCACCTTCTTCCTCCTTTTACCAAGCTGTTAAATCATGGGGCAAATTGAAATTAAAGGGTACGGATGTCTATTCAAGAGGTCTACAATGAAATGGCAAGGCTAAATCAATCTAATCACTAGCTCTTATTAGCTCACTCTCATGATCAAGCCACGTCAGAGCAAGGAAAGCACACAAGGACGTGGGTTTTGCACTAAACACACTCACACAACAAGCACAAATGAGCCTCAAACAGATTGCCAGTTTGGCAATCCGTGTGAGGTCATTTAGTGATCCAACGGCTCAAAATGTAGATCCAATGATTGGAAAGATTAAAGGGATGAGATTAAGAGGAGCGTGCAGAGACTCAAGGGCCTAGAAGCTTCACTATTGTGCTATAAATAGGACCTCGGCTCACACACACAAACATATCTTCTTTTCTAGCTTTTTTACCTAGAGTAGCTTATAGAATTTTGCTTATTGTAATTCGTTTTTTTTAAATCAGTTGTAATCCTCTTTTATATAATGTAATCAAAGCTTTTAGTTAAATAAATTCAGTGTTTGCTTTTAAATGTTCTTAATCTCTTTCACTCATAAGCTAAAATCTGTCTCAATAAGCTCTTTTAAGCTCAAATTCAGCTCTCATGAGTCTATAAGCTCATGATAGAGCTTAACCTACCTTAATCATACTTTTACTCATAAAACCAGCTTTAAAATACCTATTTACCTTGGACTTAATGGATTGTAGCTTTTGGAAGGGAGATCTAAAAAGGAAGGATCTCCAAGGACTTAACTCCTAGCTTATTTATAAGCTAGGAGAGCTTGTAGCTGCCCTTTATTGGATCCTCTTGTTTAGCTAGAGGATTAAGTAAGTTTCTCTTTAAATTGCTTAAAATCTAGCTTAAATAATTGTCTTATTTGCTTAATAACTTAGATCTGCTTAATTGCTTAAAGTAGTAGCTTATTTGTGCTTATTTCTCTTTAATATTGATTATTAGACTAGTTTAATCATCTGATTTTAGTTAGCTAATATTAAATCTAATGTTTTCATTTCTGTCATAAAAACCTTTAAAAACCCAAAAATACTAGTTAGCATAATCTTAGACCTTTAATTCTAGCTTAATTCAGTTGTTAGTTAAGGTTAATTAAGCTAGTTAAAAGCTGTTTATAATCTGATATCAAGGATTTAATAAGTAGATTTGATCTTAAAAGCTTTTTCAAAACTGTCATGAATCTTAAGGGGTGTTTGGCATAAGCTGAGTTTGACCATCAAAAGTCAAGTTAAGTTGTGAATTTTGCTTGGGTCAGCTTTAAAATCATTTTTTAAACATTTGTACAATAGTTTTTAAAAGTTAGTTTTCAAAATCTTAAAAGTTTGAGCTTATTTTCATAATACCAGCACCAGGGGACTTTCCTCTCTTAGTTTTTGTTTATGAAAACTTAAACCAAGCCACCCAGGCTCGGTTATCTCTTGATTTGTGTTTACACACACTCAATAAGAGTGTCTTAGTGCAGGTTCACCCTTTAGGTAACCTGCACTATTTGGTTTGTGCTTGGGCAAAGTGTATCAGCAGGACTTAATCAGTGCCTGTTGTCACTTTTGTTTCCATTTTTAGTTAGGTAAACATAGGTTTTAGGCTTTAAAATTCAAGTAAGATATTGAGTAGTCTCAGCTTAATATAGAATAGGGCTTAATTTCCATTTCCAGCTTATTTTGCTAGTCTTAATTTGCTTTTAAAAGTCACAATAATCTTAAAAAGACCAAAATCAGTAGGTTTAAGATTTAGGATTTTAATTTTTGATTTCTAGCTTATAGTTAGGTTTTTATGATTTAGTTACCTAGCTTATATCTAGTTAAAGTAGTTTTCAAGAGTTTAAGTTCTAAATTGGCTTATTGAGTCTTTTAGCTTAAATTAATTTTGAGCTCTAAAGTCTTATTCCTGAGTTTGCTGCCTTTCTTGTCAATTTCAATTGCCTTTCAGAGTTTCTAGCCTAGATTTATTTTCATAATTAGTTTAAGTAAGTTATTAGCTATTCAGAACTTCTTTTGTTTTGAAAATTGTGCTTAATTTGAGCTTTTTACAAGCTTTTAAGTCAAACCAAAGGGAAAGCCCCACTTACTGATAGCAGCTTAATAATAAGCTCTTTTAGAGCTTATTAGTGCTTTTTAGGCCAAGTTGATTTTATTAAAGTTGTTCACCACACCTTGTTCTTTAACTTTGCTTTTATAAGTTTTCAATAATAAGCACTTTATAAGACTCAACTTATTTTGGGCTTAATTGAACCTAGCTTGTAAACGGGTTGGTCCTCAGGGGTTGGTTTTGAAACTTTTGAATTTAGTTGTTTGCTCAGTTAGTCCTTCATTAGTTTGTTTGTTTGCACTGTTAGTCCTTTAAGCTTTTCATAGTTAGTCCTTTGTTAGTAATAGTTAGTTGGTTTAATAATTTTTATAAATAATTAGGTTTAGTTTTTAATTAGTTTAATTAAAAAGTAAAAATTAGGGCTTTTATTTTTATAAAATTTCTTATCATTTTCTCTTTTTAGTATAATTTTTATAAAAATTTTAGGGTTTATATTTTTAGCATTTTTATTATTTTTAAGCTTTTAATTAGTTTAAATTTTAGAAAATTCATATCTTAAAATCTAAAAAGTCAAAAATAGTGATTCCTTTTTCTAAAATTTTCTTTTTTTCTTTGTTTTATCTAGGAAAAATATAATTTCAATTATTTTCTATTTTTTTAGGATTTAATTAGATTTAAATAGTTTTTAATTAATAAAAAATTCAAAAATAATCAAAAAAATATTTTTCTTTTTCTTAAAAATTTCTTTTGTCTTAATTTAGGTTTAGGAATTTAGTTTGCATTATTAGGACTTAATTTTGATTTACTTGTTTATTTGTCGCATTCTATTTGTTTCCCGTAAATCTTTTAAGTGCTTAATTGCTTTTAATTGTTCATTTTAAATTGTTGTTTTTATTTGGTAGTTATAGATCATAAAAATATTTTTGCTTTCATTTAAATCATAATCCGAGCTTAAACGAGGTTTCAATTGCACAAGTCGTTAGGGAAACGACCCGGGTGATCATTCTTCCCGGTTAAATATACGTATTATATATTATATATTATATATATTTTTAAGAGTGGATTTTACTAAGGGTAATTTGGTAATTTTCTTAATTGCTCTTTGAATTATTATTATATTGTGGTATATTTTACAAGTATATAAAACAAACAATCACTTAACGATAAAAATCTTACTACGTTTCAAACTCTTAACCTCGCGATCTATAATTTCTACGGGTTCCTCAACAAAACGAAAGGTTTTGTCAACCTTAATCTCGTCTAGTGGCACATGCAGATTTGCATCCGCCAAACACTTCTTCAAATTCGACACATGAAATGTGTCGTGCACGCTACTCAATTCCTCGGGCAATCTTAATCGATAAGCTATAGGACAGACCCTTTCAAGAATTTCAAATGGTCCTACATACCTTGGTGCCAACTTACCTTTCTTTCCAAAACGTATCACGCCTTTCCAAGGCGACACCTTCAGTAACACTTGATCTCCAATCTCAAACTCTAGTGACTTGCTCCTATTATCAGCATAGCTCTTTTGATGATCTCTCGCAGCTTTGAGCTTTCCTTTATCAATACTACCTTATCAGTCGTCTCTTGTACCAATTCCGGTCCAATTAACCTACTTTCTCTAATTTTAGCCCATAGGACGGGCGACCTACATTTCCTTCCATACAGTACTTCGAACGGAGCACATCGAATACTCGGATGGTAACTATTATTATAAGAAAATTCAGCTAACGGTAGGTGAACATCCCAACTGCCACCAAAGTTGATCACACACGCTCTTAACATATCCTACAATGTATGAATTGTACACTCACTTTGTCCATCCGTCTGGGGATGATAAGCCGTACTCATATCCAATCGCGTCCCTAAAGCTTTCTGTAATGTTTGCCAGAATCACAATGTAAACCGTGCATCTCGATCCGAAATAATCGACACATGCACTCCATGCCGTGCGACGATCTCATCAATGTACAACCTTGCCAACTTCTCCATACTGTAATCCTAGCGCGTCGCTAGAAAATGAGCTGACTTGGTCAGTCTGTCGACTACTACCCATATAGTATCATTCCCACTTTTCGTTCTAGGTAACTTCGTGATAAAATCCATAGTAATATTATCCCATTTCCACTCGGGTATCTCAGGTTGTTGCAATAAACCCGAAGGCCTTTTGATATCAATTAATTATACATATATATATAATAATTGTTTAATACATATACAATATATAACTAATAACTAAAATATCAAATAATAAGAAAAGTAAGTATTCCGTAAGGTTTTTAAGAAAATTACTTTTAACCAAAGTAAAATTCAAAACCTTCCCGGGTCGTGGTCCCAACAAGGCGTGAATTAAGAATCGTGATTAAATTTGTGATCGCGTTATTTGAATAATCAAATTTTGATTTGAATTCTATTTCTAAAATAATGCAAAAAAAAACAAAGGCAAGCAACAATTAAAGCAAACACGAATTAAGCACGAAAACGTTAACGGGAATCTAAAAACGAGCCTTAAAATCCTAAATTATAAACTTTTAACCCTAACAATGCAATTTTTTTTTTTTTAAGTCCTAAATGATTAAAAATAATTTTAGAAAAAAGAATTATATTTTTTTGACTTTTTTTTATAAATTAAAAATTGTTTTAATCTAAAAATATTATAAAAAATGTTAAACTAATTTGGAAAAATCTGAAAAAATAATGAAAAGTACTTTGATGGCAAAAAGACCCAAGGGTGAAAGGCTTAAATGGCAAAAAGGGTTTAAAAGTAAAGTAGTGTGAATGTTTAACGAAAAAGACCCAAGGGTGAGTTGGTGGTGAATGTGTGTGTTAAAGTGTTGGCTATGAGAAGGGGGAGGTCACAGGTTCGAACCCTTTGGCTTCCCTTTTTGAAAAAACTTTTTTTTTAAATTTTTTTAAAAAACCTAAAATATAAGCAAAAATAACAAATTTTAAAAAATGAGCTTTTTACAAAACCTAAGAATAATCTAGAAATAAGCAAATACTAGTGACAGACTTAGTTTTTTTTTACTAAGAGACTTAGCTTAAACTGTTAGGCTTTTTTAACATTCAATAAGCACATACCACAACAAATAAGATTTAAAATAGACTACCCTACATCTAATAAGCACAAGGGACTAAGAATAAGCAATTAAAATAAGCTAGAAAGGACTTAAAAGCATTAAGACAGTAAGCACTTAAAAACAGACAAGCAGGCTAAATCACTACTTTTAAGCTAAGATAAAGGACTAATAAGCAAAAGAATTAAGCTACAAATTGAAAATAGATGAAGATTGGACACTAATAAGCACATAAAAGCAAAAATTAAGCAAATGGGATTAAAGAATAAGTTAGAAAAAGAAAGAGGAAAAGCTGTTTTAACTAAGTTTTTTGGTTTCTAAATGATAATTAAGCTACTTGCAGACCTAGAAATAAGCTAGCAAATAAAGTCTAAAGTCCAAAATAAGCTCAAACAGATTGAGCTTATACTACAACAAGCTTATGATATCAAATTCAAATCCTAAAACTAACTTTAACTAAGCTAAATTTGTAATTGAAAAAGTGACATTTTAAAGTTTAAAACTAAAACTAACACTTAGACAGTTTTACACCAAAAACTACAAAGGACAATAACACTTAATCAACTTTATTTCCTACTGAATTTAGACACAAAATGAAGCATAAACAAAACCTTAAAACAACTTTTGAGCAAAAATCATATATAAACAGTTTTAACAAATTTCAAAACCACATATTTAGAGAAATTGTAGCTCAAACCTTAAAATTGATTTTGATACCTTAAAAACCTTTTAAAACAGATTATAAGACCACTATTAAGCTTAATAAAGTTGGCTTAGCGACCCAAAACAGTTTTGTAACTCATTTGACCCATTTTAGCTCTTAACCCAAACACCCCTTTAAAAATCCAAAAACCATTTTGAACTTGAAACAGACTTAGAAAAGTTACAAAAACTAAAAACAGATTAAGCACAAGGTAAAATAAGGACAAATAAGCAATTAGAACAAAGAGATAAGCACTTAAAATAAGCAAATAAGAATAAGCAGTTTAAAGCTATTTAATGGCAGTTTTAACTCAAAGCATAACTAAATGATATCTAAGCTATAAGCAAGAATAAATAAGCAATAAACAACATTAATAAGCAGGAATAAGCAGTAATAAGCAAAGAAATAAGCAAAAACAGTAAATAAGCTATAAAATGAAAAGTGAAAACTTACAAAGCCCTTTGCTTAAACAAGGGCATAAAAGCTCTCAAGGAGCTTATCAACAAGCTCTAGCTTGTTTAAAAAAACAAGCTAGTGTGGTCTTATAAGCCCTTCCAGGTTTGGCTTATCTTCCAAATAAGCTGAGGTAATTTGAGGAGTGGATTTTAGGTGAACTTTTCTTAAACACTTAATAGTTTATATTGCTTATAGTAAAATAGGTTAAACAAGAGTTTATAAGAGCTTATTAGACCATTTTCAAAACAAATAATTCATTAACATAAGAAAAGCAGACTTTAACATAAAAACTTAAAATTTCATTAAACCTTGAAAATGTTTACAATACTTGAAAATAAGCTGACTTAAACTAAAAATAAGCTATAAAGTACAATAAAAAGCTACACTAGAAAAAAAGCTACATACCCCTTACTTGACTAAATGGCCTCTATATATAGCCGAATTGAGAAGCACTAGTCCTTTGAGTTGTGTTTCTTTTGTGAGAGGGATTGGGCGTGCTCCCCAAGCCTTTCAATCTCAGTCCTTGATTCCATCTTGTGTTTTTTTAAGCCCATCTCAGCCATTAATCTTGATCATGTCCCATCAACCAATCAAAAATCATAGGATTGCCAAGGAGGATTTGTGGTCTAGGGGAATGTGTTAGTGGGGTGTGAGGTTAAACGAGATAAACTAATAAAGAAGTGATATAGCTTAAGTAAAACATTAAAATAAAGTGAAACTAGAGCGGATATGACTTAACAACATTTTTAAAACATAAAGTTCATTAACTTGAAAACAAAATTTAACATAAAAACATAAATTTCATTAAACTTAAAAACTGAGTACTAGGCTTTAAAAGAAAGTACAATAAGCTGAAAAGTACAATAAACTTAAATAAAAGACTTTATAAAAACTTAGAAAAAACTACATAAAAAAACTCTCTAAAAATATGACAATGGTCCTCTCTTTATAGCCGGCTTGAGAAGCATCTAGGCTATGGTCTTGTGCTTCTTTTGTAAGAGGAAAGGGAGTGCTCTCCAAGCAATTCAATCTCAGCCCTTGATTTCCCATGTGTGCTTCTTTGTGATTAATCATAACCCTTGATTCTTTGTCCTTGTCCATCAGCCAATGGGTCTTCATGGGATTGCCATGGTGGACTTGTCTTCATCTGGGGGTGGGGTTTAAGTGGGATGTGAGTGGTTTTGTCGGGTTGCAGGGTAAAATGGAGAGGGGGTGAATAGTAACATTTGGGCTTTGGCGGGTTTTTGTGGTTTTGTTTATAACTGTTTGATTTAGGTTAACGGGTGTTAGGGGTTGGGGACTAACGGTGTAAAAGTTTTAAACTGGATTAGGTTAAGTGTTGGCTAATGGGCTTTTGATCTTGGACCGGTTTAGGATGGTTGTGGATTTGGACTTTTGATTTAATAGATAAGCTTAATGGGTTTTCTCGGCCCATTAACTTGGGTACGGGTTGACCCATTTAAGATGCACATGTCTTCGGCTTCGATTTTTTTTTGCGCTCTTTCTAATTTCGTGCTTGATTTTGTCCATTTTGGCTTCATTTTTGTCCTTTAGTGAATATTTGATACCTGCACATCATAAATCACAAAACACACAAATACAATGCAATTTTTTGATAGATTTTGGTCATTTTAGGCTCGTTTTTATAGGTAAAAGGTATGTGTAATTAAGCACATACCAAAATCCTCCATACTAAACTATTGCCGTGTCCTCACGCAATGCCATAAGTAAACACTTAGAAAACTAGGAGTCTTAATCCCCCTCGACTAATTACCTCGAAAAGTAGCTAAGTGTTCATCTTAAGAAATTAAGAACTCAATAGCTTTGTAAAGACCCGTTTTGACCATTTTATAAATCTACACTAATTAGCACACACATTTTTTTTATATTTTTCCTTTTTTCTTTTTCTAACTAGAATGTCAAGACTTTCGTTATTTTCATAACCTTTAGGATCATAGAACAAGAAGCACTTAAATCCTAAAATGCCCAAAAGGATAAATTCATCGTCCCCGATTTTTCACTTGTCCCAAACCAAGCTTAAAAACAAAATCACCGTTAAATATAAGTTAAGATGCTAACACTACTCATACTTGTAACTTGTGAAACTTTTTACTCCCAACAATTATTATATCTTAGGTGAATGTGCTTATTTCAAATTTCAACCATGGATTAACCTTTTTAAGAAAATTGTAACTTTTTTATGTTTCACGTTCCACCCAAGAATTATGAGTTTGAAGGCGAGATCATTCCATGTAGCGACTTTCTTCTCGGCACATCCCAGCCGAGACCGGCTTAGGTGACAGGCTTTTGACACCCCATAGAGAATAGTATCGAAACTCACAGACCTTCTGTTTCAAAAACTATTAGGCTTCCCGTTAAATAAACAATTCATTTAGAAAAACCACAACTTAAAACGAAATAGTCTTAGTTCAAAAGCATATTTAAATTTAAGAAAAATAGTTTTTCCCTATACTTATTAAATCACATATATTACACTTAATATAATTATACATCCTTTAAACGAAGAAAATCCTCGACCTTTTTGAAGGCTGCAACATCGGTTGTGAGCCGACAAGATGCAGCAAACTTTTATCAGTCTCGGATTATTATTCTTACTATGTACACTTTATATTACCATGATATAGAGAAAATTTCTTTTTAGAAAATTTAAGTATAAATTTGAACTAAGACTAAATAAATTATTATTATCGACTACATAAAAAGAAAATCGTTGATTTAAGTTTAATTTTTAAAAAGAGCACGTATTATTAGTCCGGTTAGAAGCTTCGGGGAGGAAAAGCCACAAATTACACTTATGAGCTCTTAAGATTTCTAACTAATCCTTGTTTAACATCTAAATCATAATTAACTCTATCATTTCTCGTTCTTCGCAAATTTAAAATCTTTAATAAAAAGATCTACGAATGCCTAGTCAAATAAACTAGCTTGGACAAGTTTATAAAGGTTAAAGGACAAAGCTAAGAGCTCAACACGCTCGATCGAGTCAAAACTTATTTTTATTCTACCCAGCAGGAAAGTCAACATTATTACAAAACACTTATTTTATTTTTGAAAAAAAATTAAATTTTTTCATTTTTTTGGTATTTTGGTGATAAAAACGGGATTACGCGAAAACAACGACTGCAGGCATAATCAAATCAATAGATTCCCCCTATACTAGAACTAAACACTGTCCTCAATATTTTAGGAAAGGTCTTTATGTAAATCTGAAGCCGTTTATTAAGTATGCTCAAAGATAATCGTTAGTCGATAAGATTTAGGATATTGGATTCCCATAATCATGCTAAGGATTGAAGCTCGAGTGAACGAAGGACAAAACCACGAGCATGAGAGTCTTCATAATCCAAGGCAATCCTGGACATACAACACAAAACACAAAATACGAGAAAAGGAAGAGGCGAACCTCCTTACGTCACACTTATTCATTACTACTATTATATTAGGATAAGCATGGGTTGCCACTCACGAAGCGCTTGTTTATTAATGAGTCACTAAGCTTGACTCGTCCCCGAATTTAGTTGTCCATGGGGAAGGTTTGGAGATCCGGGACAACCATAGGTGGTATGTCCCCTCCAAAGTAGTGTTTGTGTCTATGACCGTTCACCTTGAAGTTTAGCCTGTCGGTTTGAGATAACTCGACGGTACCATAAGGGAAAACTTAAGCAACGGTGAACGGTCCAGTCCAATGGGTTTTGAGCTTAGAGTTCTCGTAGGCTTGATCCCGGAGTTCATTTAATTCATTCATTTGAACTTTCCGGTGATCACCCGCGATCTTGAAGTCAAAATTGCAATGTTTCAAGGCCCAATAGGCCTTGTGTTCAAGTTCGATAGGAAGATGACAAGCCTTTTCGTACACTAGCTTATAAGGAGTGCACCCGATGGGTGTTTTGAAAGTGGTACGGAAGGCCCATAAAGCATCATCTAACTTATCGGACCATGAAGCATGATTTTTGCCTATGGTCATTTCCAAGATACGTTTTAAACCATGATTTGAAACCTCCACTTGTCCACTTGTTTGTGGATGATACGCGGTAGAAAGACGGTGAGTAACTCCATACTTAAGCATGACCTTTGCAAATTGCTCATTGCAAAAGTGAGTACCGCGATCATTAATAATAGCACGAGGAGTTCCAAATCGAGCAAAGAGAGATTTCAAGAATTTAACGACAACTCGGGCATCGTTAGTGGGGAGCGCTTTTGCTTCGACTCATTTCGACAAGTAGTATACGCCACAAGTAATGTACTCCTTGTTCCATCGAGAAGGCGGAGCGGCATAAAATCGATGCTCACACGTCAAAGATATCTTATACTTGAATTGCTATTTTGGTGCATTTAATCTTTTTGCGAGATTGTGCCTTTGACGTTGACAGCATCGGACGTCTGCAAAAGTCATGGGCATCTCGGAAATAGTGCTAATTAAAAATCCGGAATCAAAGACTTTTTTAGCGGTGTAGTTGGCACCATGATGTCCCCCGGTGGGTCCATTATGGCAAGCCGTGAGGATATCAACGGCTTCTTGGCCGTAAACACATCGTCTAATCACTTGATCCGCACCAATTCTAAACAAGTAGGGGTCGTCCCAAAAGTAATGCTTTACATCCTTAAAGAATTTTTTCTTTTGTTGGGACGACATCCCTTTCACAATAAAATTCCCCGCATGGTAGTTTGCAATGTCGGCAAACCATGGGGTACTAGAATCACCACGAAAGGTAACCATACCAAGAGTCTCGAGAGGAAATGTTTTGGTAATTTCCTTGTTCTCGAGAACATCTTGGTGGGGATTTTCAAGTCTTGATAAGTGGTCGGCCGCGAGATTCTCCGATCCTTTTTTATCACGAATAATGACATCAAATTCTTAGAGTAGGAGAATCCATCAGATCAATCTCGACTTAGCATCTTGCTTGGCAAGAAGATATTTGAGAGCCGAGTGGTCCGTATACACTATGGTCTTCGACAGGATTAAATAAGGTCGGAATTTCTCGAAAGCATATACCATGGCTAATAATTCTTTCTCCGTAGTAGTGTAATGTGCTTGAACATTCGTCATGGTCTTACTAGCATAGTGTATAGGCTGAAAATGTTTGGTCTTACGTTGCCCCAAGACTGCACCTACCGCGTAATCACTAGCATCACACATAATTTCAAATGGTAGGTCCCAATCGGGGGCAACTAAAATCAGAGCTTCGGTTAATTTCTTAAAAAGTATATTAAATGATTCAACACATTATTTTGAGAAGATGAAAGGCGTATCTTTTTCAAGAAGATGGGTCATCGGCCGGGCGATTTTAGAAAAATCTTGAATAAATCGACGATAGAACCCGGCGTGACCTAAAAAACTTCGAATGCCTTTAACGGAAGTCGGATGAGGGAGTTTAGCTATAACATCAACTTTAGCTTTATCGACCTCAATCTCGGAATTTGAAATCTTATGTCCTAGAACAATGCCTTCTTTTACCATAAAATGGCATTTCTCCCAATTTAGAACTAAACTAGTGTTTTTGCACCGTTTGAGCATTTTGTCTAAATGGGAGAGGCGTGAAGAGAAAGAATCCTCGAAGACTGAGAAATCATCCATAAAGACCTCCATTGTTTCCTCGATCATGTCGTGGAAAATGGCCATCATGCACACCTTTGGAACGTGCCTGGAGCATTACATAAGCCGAAAGGCATGCGTCGGTAGGCAAACGTCCCATAAGGGCAAGTGAAGTTGGTCTTCTCTTGGTCTTGCGGGTCAATGGGGATTTGAAAATATCCTGAGAAACCATCTAGAAAACAGTAGTATTCGTTTCCCGCGAGTCTTTCAAGCATTTGGTCCATAAATGGTAACGGGAAATGATCTTTACGAGTGGCATCATTTAACTTTCGGTAGTCAATGCATACACGCCATCTCGTAACTAACCGAGTAGGTATCAACTCAATTTCTTCATTTTCAATTATGGTTATACCGCCCTTCTTAGGCACACAATGAACGGGGCTAATCCACGGGCTATCGGAGATAGGGTAAATCAATCCGGCATCAAGGAGTTTGATAACTTCCTTTTTGATAACCTCATGGATTTTTGGGTTAACCCGTCTTTGATGTTGAATTGTCGGTTTAGAGTCATCCCCCGTTAATATTTTATGAGTACAAAATTGAGGGTCAATGCCCTTTATATCGGAGATTTTCCAAGCGATGGCACGCTTGTGTGACTTTAAAACCTTTAGAAGTCGGACCTTCGTCTAAGTTAGTACTGCTAGCGTAAACAAACACTATGAATCAAGAAATTAGGCAAACAAGCTAAAACAGATAATAGTTCACCTAACCTTAATAAGCACTTAGTAATTGGAATAAGCAACTAGAATAAACTAAAATGATAAATAAGTTACAAAACTAAAACTGATAAACTCTTAAAATACTTTGAAAAAGGAAAATAAGCTTAAATAAGCTTACCCTTAAAGAAAGTAAAGGAAAATGGTTTAATATACTCTAAAAAGCTAAGGAAATCTGAAATAAGCAGAGATAATAAGCTGATAAGCTAAAATGAACTACCAGTATTAACTGTAATAACTACCAGTACTAACTTAGAGTTAGTACTGCTAGTGTTGAGTTAGTACTGTTCCTAAAATCAACTAGCAGTACTAACTTAGAGTTAGTACTGCTTGTTCAAAACAGCTTTTAACATTTCCAAAAATCATTTTTATTTCAAACTGATTAAAAACAGATCATCAAATAACAAAGTAAAACACTTATAAGCAAATTTCAATCAATAAAAAGTACTTAAATAAGCATGACCCAGTCTAGCAGTATTAACTTAAAACTAACAGTGCTAACAAATGAACTAACAGTTCTGAGTAAAGTGAGAAAAAGAGAGACTTACAACACCCTTGCTCAAAACAGGGTTAAATCAACAATCTACAAGCTCTAGCTTGTATAAAACAAGCTAGTGAGAGTCCATAAGCCCATCCAGAACTGGCTTATCATCCAATACATAAGCTGTGGTATATTTGAGAGTGATTTTTGTGATTTTCTCTTAACTACTTAACTTTTTATGGTTACTTTAATGAAAACAGCTTATAAGTAAGCTTTGGTGAGAGCTTTTTGAACACACAACAATATGATTAAGAAACTTAACACTGGTATTGTAAATCGACTTAAAAACTCAAATTTGCATTAAAACTTGAAAAGTGTTACAAAGCTGAAAGTAAAAGCTGTAAATGACTGAAAATTAAGCTAAGTTATTCTAAGATTAACTAGTTGCCTCAAAGGCTTACAAAAAGCTCTATTTATAGCCGAAGTCTTGGACTTGCAGCTTGTGCTTCTTTGGAGAGCAAAAACGAAGTGTGCTTGTTGTGTGAGGTGAATCCAAAGCAAATCCCAGCCTTTGATTTCATTTGTGCTTCTTTGGAGTCAATCTTAGCCATTGAAGATACTTGGGAAAGGTGAGGGATTGCCAACATGGCTTTTATACAACTGGGAGGGGGGTAGTAGGGTGGATGAAATGATTTTGGCTAGGAAGAGAAGTGGTTTTGCAGTGGAGAAGGTATGGGGCGACATACCAGTTGTAACTGGGTTTTAGGGTGGGAAAGAAGACTTTTTGGGGGAAGTATGCAGTTTGGTCCCCTGAAGTTGTATAACTTAAATGCAATATCTACCCGGTTGGCAGTTTTGGCCCTTGTCTTTTTAATCTTTTGTAATACAACTTTAGGCTTGGCAGTTTTAGCCCCTGAAGTTGTAATTTCTTCAAGCGGATGACTTTTAGACTTCGACTTGACTTGGTCCTTTCCTTCCCGTGCTTGGATTTGTTTGCTTTTGGCTTTCTTTTTGCTCTTTTTCTTGAATATCCGTTTCCTGCATAATACAAATGCAAACATACAAATACAATGTATTTTTGGTATGTTTTTAGACGTTTAAGTCCGTTTAGAATGGAAAATGGTATGTGTAATTAAGCACATACCATGAACGCATCCATAGGATTTGTAAGCAACATCCAGACAAGGCAATATATTCAGCCTCTATACTCGATATGGCAGTGCTCTTTTGCTTCTTGGACGACCAGCTAACAAGTTTATCACCTAAGAACTAAGCGCTTCCCGACAAGCTTAAAAAAATTTAAGATCAGCTGGAAACTTGAAATTAACATACGGTTGCCATAACAACACAAGCTAAAGAAACCAAGACACGACTACATTATAAGTATAATATATTTATTTACATACTAAGTAGACCTACTTGCTTAATACTCGTGTACATACAAATTGCTTTTATTTGTACTCAACACATAATGTAGTTTATGACTACCAACATGCTTGGGTACTAATAATATATTTATTAAAAGGGTGTTATGGATTGGGCTTTGGAGAAGATTATCTTATGATTGCGATAGGAAAGGTAACAAAAATTTTTATCATGTTTATCGTTAACGCATTGCATATACGTGGTCTACTACTGAATACTAATACAAACAATCGATAACAAAAAAATTGTTGAACATTTACCTGATAAAATTGTGGAGAATTAGTTACCTTTAGTCGACAAGTTTATTTGAACAACGTTGTACGAATGGTCCTGTTTTTCATGCTTATTTCACGGCCGTATTAATGATCATTTAATACCTAATATCGGGTAAATGAATGATATTAAGGTTTGTGGTGATGAAGAAGATGGTTTTGGGTATTATGGTTCGTATGTATTAGTGTTTTCTTGATTAAAAAGTCACCTATCTACATAGTATGGATTTGGATGAATATTAGAGAGTATATCTGGATATATTTTTAAAAATCAAAAGATATCTACATGGTTTTTTTTAGAAGATATTATTAAAGTTTTTTATAGTAAAACGCAAATGGTGACTTGGCTTAGTTGGTAAACATGATTGCAACTTAACCATAGGTCATGAGTTCAAACCTTGCCAACACCTATATTTTTAATAAAAATCCAAAATTTAATGTCAAAAAACTGTCCATGTCATCGTTTAGGTGGCAACCATGTCATTGCCACGTATATATCCAATCATAATTAGCCGCATATATAGGTTTTAGATATATGTGCGTGTGTGTGTAATTATATATACATACATACATATATATATATATATATATTTTTATATATATATATATATATATATATATGCACACACCACATACACACACATACGCACACACACACACACATATATATATATATTAATTTATATATATATATAATATATATACAATATATATATTTATGTATATATATATTGTATTATATATATATGTATAATGTAATGTATGTATATATATAATGTATGTATGTATTATATATATTGTATGTATTATATATATATATGTATGTATATAATATATATATGTATGTATATATATATTTTATATATGTATATATATCATATTATTATTATATATATATATATATATATATTATATATTTATATTATTATATTTATCTATATATGTGTGTGGGTGTGTGTGTGTTTATATGTATGTATATATGTGTATATATGTGTGTGTATATATATATATATATATATATATATATACACACACACACATACATATATATAGTTTGGATCAAATGAGAAGTAGTTTTAAAATAAAAAGGATGAGAAGTAACTATAACCGCATATCCGAGACGCACCGACCTAAATCAGATGCATCTTTATAATCTTAAATGCATCATACTGTGTTTTCTAGCTTTTAATTAGATGCATATACGTATATTAGATGCATTTCATGATTTCTCTTTTATTTTGCTCCTCTATATGTGCCGAAATCACAAAAATCCAATTTAGCTTCAATTTTACCACTCAATATAACTTTCAAAACTCAAAGGGGTGCATCTAAATGAGTAGAAATGCATTTAATGTAAGTCGTTGCATCTCAAATGTGTGGTTATAGTCACTTCTCATAACTTCTTACTTTAATTTACTTCTCTACTGTTTCCTTTTCCATTATATATATATATATATCTTATGTAATATATTTATATTATATATATTTATTATATTATTATATATATATTTATAAATACAAAAAATACATTATACACACACACACAATATACATTATACTGAATATATCATATATGTATTTCAGGTGTCTCAGTTATATATGTGGACCTTTAGGAACTCTCCAAATTAGCAACTAATATAATGTGTGTATGTTTGTCATTACCAACACTAAATGCATCAGTATTGTAAAATCCCCGGCTTGCTTGACTACGAAAATGTGTTGTGGTCTGAAAAAGGAGAAAAACTTAGGACTTGGGACGGTGTTTGTTATTGGGTAGTTGTAGATTTGAGATTGGATTGTTAAAGTATAAATGTTTATTTGGTTGCTGGGCCCGTAAGAATTTAGGTTGGTCATGGATGGTCTCAAAATTACACTTATTCTTATAAAGAAGACCTCCACTTTCTTCACAATTATCTCTTTATTTTTCGTATGAAAATTGGTGGCCTTTCATTATTTTTTTCTTTTTTTATTCATTTAAAATTAAATAAACTACTCATAAATTTTATTTCACCTTTGAAATAAACGATCTTTTAGAATACCTCCTTTTTCTTTCACTCCCGTTTCTTTCATCCCTATATTTAATGCCAATCCCATCTACGCACCAAACTCCTCCTTAGTTTAGCCTTTGTATTAACAAGTGTGTGAGATGGTTTACATGTGGTCATACCTGCACGTTCCAAAATTTCACGAGTATATTTAGTTTGATTAAGAAACAATCCACTCATGGTATGAGAAATGGCAATGCCCAAAATTTAACCTAGGGGACCAAGGTCTTTCATTGCAAACTCATCTTCTAAAAGTTTCATGATCAACTGACGAAGGCGGGAATCTGAAAAAAGCGATTATATGATATCGTATGAAAAAAGTAAATTTAAGAAAATCTCGACCATCTTTAAATGAATATAAGAAATGATCCGACCGCCCTGTGAATGAACCTAATAGATTTGATACATAATATGCCAAACCTTTGTGTTAGTCTTAATCGGGGAGCTTGTTTGAGACCGTAAAGAGACTTTTTAAGTCGACATACGTAATTGGGATAAGCGAGATCACTAAAGCCTATGTGTTGGTGCATGTAGATTGTTTCACTTAAATTTTCCATGCAGGAGGGCCATTTTTTTACGTATAGTTGATGAGTAGACAGCTTTAGATAGAGCAACAGATTAGAACTACCGGTTATTAGTAGCCTGTTTGACGAACTAGGCTAATCGTTTTAAGTGCAGTCTCAACGCTCCACATTGTTGTAATACCATCACTAACCCAACGAGACTGTTTTTTACCGCTACTAATAAAAAGATACCATAAAACAAACAAACCAGCCATATTCATATAGATTGAATGGAGCAGAATTTGATTTTATGTCCAATATATCCTCATGCGGTGGAATACGGTATAAATATAGTCAGAGTCCACCCAACTTATATTTAGATGGTATGGCGCTTTGCACCCGTGGTATGGCGCTACAACGAGTCGCACACATGTGGTTGATATTACAGGAGCGCCCCCTACGGAAATGGAGTCTGCTATGGTGATGACATTAGCGTACCGAACGACATGGCCTCGGTCTTAATATTATTTCACTGATATTCGTAATGACCTATTGGATTCATTAGGCATCGTTCAGTCTGGGAGTACTTTATAATTTTTCTTTGCGGGGCCTTTTTGGGATCAGCATTAATATTCACAGACCAACAACAAACCCAATTTTACAATGCTCTTACATCAATGAAATGAATCCCTTATAATTAGAAACCGACAAGAGAGAGTCTTATCTTTCATTTTATGGGTTTAAATAGTATGAAGGTATAAGTATCGAACGATAGAGGAAGATAGAGGATGGAGACGGGGGTTACAAGAGGTGGTTGGTGTTTGTGACATGAGGTTTGTACGGTTTGTGTACTGTCTGGTGAGGTGTGTTGACGGTGACCAGATACATGACAGAGTGACCGGTTCTGACAAGAAGAATTTATCGGTTTGTTAGGTTGCTGGGGGTTTGGTTGGCGTGACAAGGTTGGGTTCATGTGTGTCAGGTTGACCCAGTTGTCTCCGAAGTGACTAGTAGATACACCTAGGGGGTCTTATAGAGGACCAGGAACAACCACTTATTGTTACACGTTACAGAAGAAAAAGGGAGAAAACACACGGTGGATTTGACTGACAGAGAAAACTAAAGGAACCTTAAAATGTGCAAACAGAGCTTTTAGCTTTACATTGGTTTACAGTGAAAGTACCCCATCTCCCTTGAACAGGATTCAAGACACTAAGTGTGTCTGATACTCCCGGATACTAAAAACCTACAACTACAATTAATACACTATTATACACAAAAGAACTACTACACATACATGTTTTAGCACGGAAAAAGTCAAGGATATTATAGTAGCATTCGCATAGGAAATGCGAAAACAAATAGGTACACACCATATTTGCACGAGAGAGACCTAAAAGGAGTATGATTGTTAGTTGCTGTGGATCAGAACAAAATGGAGATTTGGGATTGGACTCTCCTCTGTTAGTAGGTAGTAGATTTTAGAGCTATTAGAGCGAGGTAGTACAGAGTATTAGGAGGAATAACACACAGCATAGTATACTGCAGAAAAAATAATGTTATATATTATAATCTAATATAGGCTATATTATTGAGACAGATCAATCCGATGTGACAATCCATCGCACTTTTTACTCAAGAGATGGTCTACTTTTAGGGCCACGTTGAGAGAGGGAGAATGGAAAGTATTTTCACAGAGTCGCCTGAGCTCATAAGCTGGAGAAGATGATACTCTCGGACAGTAACTAAGAGGAGGGAAAGGAGGAAGATACTACGGCGCATAAAGACCAGACTCAAGTCACATGATGTTTTTACTTGCGAATACACAATGAGTAGGAGGAGAGTTATATATACAACTAAAGCCATAGATGTGGGTATTTTATAGAATTGTTCTTCAAGATAGGTTTAGTGTTTGATAGTGCAGTTGGAACTTTGCGTTTATGTATTCCAGTTAACACACAGAACAAGTTATAGTTTAGCGACAGTTTAGGTGATGGATAAAAAGAAAATATAAATGAAGTTGGTTAGAATTTTTTTTCGTTCTCTATCCTCTACCAATTACCCACTCACCCCCCACCCACCTCGAAGTAATCCAGAGGAAATTGAAGGATGGAAGGATACTAATCATTGTAATAAAAAATAAAAAAATAAAAAATTAGATAGTTAAGGTTTTATGGTTTAGTATGTATAGTTTGTTCTTCTTGCGAACGGAAAGGAAAATTGTGTTTGATATCAAATCAATAAGGACCCGTAAAATTTATTTATCGTCTTTTGTTTTGTATGTTATAACATACTCCATTCCCACGGTGATTATGTAGGGTTTTTTATTCGAGGGATAACAACACACAAGGTTTCTGTATGGTGGCGAGCCTGGAATACAGTGATTTGAAGTTTGTGGTTAGGTGGGTTATTTTCAGAGGTAGTAGAGTATGCGGTTGTCCGAGGGTAAGTCTCTGTTGAACTTGGGTTTTGTTTTGTGTGTATTATTGTGTATGTAGGCGGTCATTTCAGAAATCTTTCTGGCAGCGGAAGTGGCGGTCCCCCGTATACACTCTCTGTGGATTCTAGGTGTGTATTGTAAATCAGATAGCTAAACCTTTATGACCACTTTACGGGACGGGGTTTCTATGTTTTTTTAAATTGATTTGGTGTTTATGTACACCTTAGCTAGTCATTGACGATCTTGATAGTCAACTTGAGTATATGAGTGGTAGTAGGTTGAGATTACAGTGGGGGTTTGTTTAGATTGCGTTTAATTTCTTTTTTTAGAGTTTGATTATTTATTTAGTCCGATTTTAGAGAGCCACTAACATAAGCTTAAGATATACTTAGTAGAAAGTCATAAGTAACTTGGAATGCCACCGCGTTTATGACCTTCTAGATAAGAGAGATACTAAATGTCAGTGAGGCTTTAGCTGGGTAATGAGGAGGATTAGGAGAGCTTAATAAGCATTCATGATATCATAGGTCAGACGGCTACCCTCTTCCTAAAGCCAATTTTATACATCATAGTATTTTTATAAACTTCCAATGTTTTAACTAACTATTAAGGAACAAAGGCATTTATTGATCGAATAACAAACCATTCATGATTATGCCACAAAGGCAAAACAAGTCACAAATTGGACTATTAAGAGAAGTTGGCTTGTTTTGGAGTGTGTTGACGAGAGTTTGGTTGGGTGGGCGGATGCAGGTTTGGCGGCTGGTGGGTACGGGTGCGATTAGTTAGCTTCTGTTGTTTTTTGATTTTTTAGTTTTTTTTATTTTTAGTTCGTTTTTTTTTGTTTTTTTCTTTTTGTGCGGCCTCAACCACGAGCGACTCCCAGCTGCCCGTCCGACGGGGCACGCTCCTTCCACGAACCCAACCTCGCGGCCGTCCAACGCTGGGATGTTGTTGCTTGTGACGAGATTTTTTTTGAATAGAGGGTTTATTTGTGGATGTGTCTGATCGAGTATGGTTGCGATATTGAGCGGTGAGAGGAATTTGTAGTTACCTTATCATTATTCGCTGCTTTTGTCTCGCTTTTCCAGTTTATGGCGTTCAGGTCACCGTTGTTGCATTTGACAATATTTCTTTTTGTGGGGCATTTTCCCGCACCCATGTCCCTATGCCCGCCTGCTTGGTGGTTAGCGTACGTAACCCAAGGCTTTCTTGTTAGCTTGATAACTCCGTCATTTGCCTCTAACCTATATTGACTATGCTGTTGGTGGGCTCCTTGTATGTTAACCCCAGTAAGGCTCGTCATTTTTATCCCACATACCCCCAGCTCCCCCCCCCCCACCCCCCCCCCTATCCTCACTCAATACTTGCTTGCGGGGCCTAATCCGGGGGGGGTTCGGCTAGACCGATATTTGTTCCCTCAGTTGTCTCTGTCTGTGGGGGTGTATTAGGCACGGCGAAGGTGTGTTTTTTCTGTCTTTGTGATTATTTTTTTTTCGTGTGTGGTTTGGGGTAGGCGGGGGGTCTGCCTGGGTCTGCCTTTTCTCTAATGGTACTGGGCGCTACTACTCCGATCGGTAGTGTTGTTCTCTGATCATGTTGTATTTCTATGCGTGGTGGAGGTGGTGAGTTTTGAATTTTACGTGCTTGGGGGGTATTCTGGTTGAGAAATATCTTCCCATCTATTCCGCTATACATCATACGATTTCATCCTTCTAGGGCCCTTCCTAGTAGCTATGTGCCACACTCTCTTCTGGATTATATCGTTCATACACCACTGTGGCATGCTCGATTGGGCCATTTAGCCTGCTCCAGGTCCACACCTGTTCCATCTCTATTCTATTTTAATGCAATTACGACAGGACATTATGTTCTACTTTTCCTAAGGTTTTTTCCTGTTAGGTGAGTTTCGTGCTGGTCCCTCTTCTCTATCTCTTTCTAGTACTGTGATATGCCTAAGCATACGTAACTTTCTCTCTATTTTTTCTTGCGCACTACCGCCGTTTAGTCTTTAGTTGGAAGCACCTTCGTTAAACGTCGATCATCTTCGCAATTCATTCGTTTAATTCTTTTCGCGCAATTAACTCACGCTTTCCCGTCTTGCAACTAGCCAATTCCATAGCAAAAGTTCTACATTATTCGTACCTCTCGACCTTGATCCTCGTGTGGTGCATCTTGTAAGGCTCTTTATTTCATTATTAACCATAATAGCTTCCATTTAGTCTTTATGTTTATGTCACCCCGTTTCTCCAACCGTTCCGCCTCAACACCCCTATATCTAACCCTAATAATAAAAAAACTAGATGCTCTCTCACTTTATATTTCATAATGTGTGTTTTTGTATAGCATGCCTATTGTTATAATGAGTAGTCCGGTATCATTCAATGAATCTGAATTCAACTTATGTAGAGGTAAATAAGCCGCATTTCGTGAAGACTTACGCGTCCTCGCATACACAATTAATTATGCTATGAGTGAATTCTATTTCCCATGTGGTATTATTTTGACATTATTATGAAATCTGATGTTGCTTTTTTTTTGCTTCGGTTTTTTTATATTGCTATTATAGTTTTATTTTTAGTTCATTTGTAAATCATGAACGTACGCGGCTGGTTTACTTGGTGGCATGGGTATTGGGGGTTCTATATTTTCGTAGGTTCACAACATTTCGTGGTCGTGTGTATCGTTGACTTGCTCGGTTTTACGGGTATGGGTATTAGCCTATACAGTCGGGGGTTCAATATACTAGGCTGTTCGTAATTTTTATACGGGGTCTCGGTGTGCGTGTTCCTATTTTATCGTGGCCCTCTTATCACTAAAGGCCCTATTTCAAACCTCCTAAATGAGTGTCCCTGCCGCTTCTATTCATCAATAGGACGTAAGAAAAGTTACAAAAATAAAGAAAAAAAAAAACAATAAATTCAAAAAAAAATGCTGCACTTTCATGCTCATGGAGAAATTTATGTTAGGTGTGAAACAATTACATGCACCAACACCATAGGCTTTAGTGGATCTCGCTATCTTTATACGCCCAAACTTACCGTATAGTTATATTGTCGACTTTAAAAAAAGTCTTTCATTTTACGGTCTCAACCCTCAAAACAAGTCTCCGTCCTTAAAGCTACCAAAGGCTTTTTGCTATTTATTATGTTTGATCTATTGGGTATTTTGTTCATTCACCGACCTCTGGTTCGGAATACTGATACATTCATGTATTCACTATATAAGTTTTTCCAGCCTTAGCCGCTCCCAAACATCCTCTAGTGGTCGATGGAAATTCTTTGTTCTTGAGATTTTAACCTTTATTGTTTAAACGATGATCATGTCTTATTCGCTTTTCAAGATTCGTCTCCTTCGTCATGTAGCTGATCCATGAAAACTCTTACTAGATGATGAGTTACTGCAATATATGAAATGAATGATCGACAAGACCTTGGTCCCTCGGGTTTGCAATTCACTTCGCGGATTGCCATATTTCTATCCATCACCTTGAGTGGGAATTGTTTCTTAATAAATTCAAACTAATTAAATATGACTCCGTTACCAAATTTTAGCGACAAATCGCCGAACGTAGCAGGCTAGTTCCCCATGGTAATATGACCCATGTAAACTTCACACACTTGTTACTACATAAGGTCCCTCTACCTTTAAAACTAAGGATCAAGGAGTTTGCGTGCGTAGATGGCACTCCCCCACCCCACCCACTTATCGATTAGGCCCCATTATAAATATAGGGATTGACAAGGGGAAAAGAGGTACGTGAAAAAGAAAAATGGACCGACCCCCGTACGGTGGTATTCCTAATAAAAAAGCATCGTTTTTTTTCAAAGCGTGCAAAATCAAAATTCTATCCCCTCATGAGTAGTTCCTATTTAATTTTTCCCCTCCTTCCCCCATGAATAAAAAAAAAAAAAAAAATAAAAAAAGAAAAAAAAAACTCAAAAACCCCCAAAAAATAAAAAAAAAAACAACCCATCCAAAAAAAAATAAAACAAAAAAAAATACCCCCTCCAAAAAAAAAAAGATCACAAAACCCTAAACAATAAAAAAAACCCACCAAAAATATGGTAAAGAGAAAAAACATAAAAACAAATAAAAAAAAAAAAAAAAACAAAAAAAAAACAAAAAAAAAAAACCAAAAAATATAAAAAAAAAACAAAAAAAAAAAAAAAAAATACAAAAAAATAACAATCCCAAAATAAAATATGCAATATGGCCCACCCGTTTTTCTACGGCCCCGAATTCATCCCCGTTCAGCCCCAAGAGCCCCAGAACCCCAGCCGAGACGAGAGGGCTCATGAGAGAATGCTGCTAGATAGATTATCGTAGAAAGTTGAGGGTCTTCTTTTTAATCAGATAAGGGTCCGTAATACTACCCCTTGCAGTCATCCCCCCCTCATGACCAATCCTATCTTACGCCCAGCAACCAAATTTATCCCTTTTATTACTTTAACATCCAATCTCTCAATCTACAATACCCCAATAAACAAACACCTCCCCATGTCCTTAGTTTGTTCTCCTTTTTACCTCTGAGGACCAACACCATTTTTCGTAGTCTATCCGGGGATTTTCTAATTACTGTTGGCATTGTGTGTACATGACGAACATACAAACTTATATTAGTTGCTTATTCTGAGATTCCTAAGGGTCAACACCACCATAATATAAGTCCCCCCCGAGGACCACTCTCTGCAACCCCCCAAGTTCCCCACATATATTGTTATATTGCAAGTATATTTTTATGTGTGTCCTAGTCCCCTCCCCTCCCTCCAACCACCCCTTGTTTGTTGTAGTGTATATCTTATGTATGTATATATATTATACCCATAATATATTTATATTATATATGTATTTATATATAACTCTTTGTATATTCCTTTTTTATATATATATATAGTTAAGGATTCTCCCCCCCCGTGAGAAGGTAAATTATAAAGTCAAGAAGTTTATGAAGAAGTAGAAAACCAAGAAGTTCCCTGACCCTTAGTAAGTTATGAGGAAGTGACTATCTTTGTTTTATAACCACACACATCTTGAGATTTGATTACACGGACTTACATTAATGCATTTTCTACTCCATTTTAGATGCACACCCTTTGAGTTTCTTTTTTGCACATCCCCCCCCTTGAAATAGTTTATATTGAGTGTAATATTGTATTGCAAAATTGATTTTTGTGGGGTTATTTGCGCTTCTTTTCGGCACAGTATAGAGGCCAGCATAAATAAAAGATGAAATCATGAAAGCATCTAAATAGTTACGTCATATGGCATCTAATTAAAAGCTTAGAGGAAACTAGGCGCCAATAACTAGGAGAACCAGGGGAAGAAAAGAAGAGTAAAAACATGTTAGTTGTTGGATGATTTAAAGTTATATAGACCCCCCCCCCCCCCCCTGCTCGTCTGTTTAGGGTGTCGTCACGCGGTTCATGGACCCGGCGAGTTTAGGCGGGGTTTGGGACTGCTGCTTGCTGGGGTATGGTTTATCTTACGTGCGCAGGGGTTCTGTACCTAACTTTCATTGCTGTGCTCCGGGTCTGGCGCGGGGGGGGGATTGTTTTTGCCGCGCCCGCGGGGGCACGCCTCAGTGTGTCGTGAGTGTTTGTGCATCACTCTGTGTGTATCTCGTCGGTGTTCTGTATGGTCGACTCTCCTCTCTATATATATATCAGCCTCCGTGTGCTCTGTGTGAGTGTGTGTGTTACGTGTCGCCTGTCGCGGTGTGAGTGGGTGTTGTGCTGGTGGTCTGTCGAAGTCGTGTGTTCGTGCTCGTGGTGTGTGGGTGTCATGGTGCTGTCGTGTGGTGTTGCTCGACTGTCCTGTGTAGTGTGTGGTGAGATGCTCATGTCAGTGTGTGTGTGTCTGTATGTGTTGCTATGAGTCTGTCCAAAGTACTGCGCGAGTAGTGTGCGTTACATTCATTACGCTCCTCCCTCTTGTACTGTGTTATGTTTTTGTCTGTCGTTAGTTTGTTGACATAGGATACCTTATATCATGTATATATTATCATATTTATCCTATTATATATATATATTACCTATATATATGATGTTGTTTGTGCTTGTGTGTATGTGTCGTGTGTAAGTGTGTGTGTGCATATTTTGCGAGTCGCCGTGCATATAATATATATATATTCATATATATTATATTAATATATCATATATATATATATATGCCTAGCCTATGTATATTATATTCATATATAATAATAATATATCACTATATATCCACACACCCCCGACTAACGCACATTATTACTATCTAACAACTTATATATGGGGCCTTTCCCCCCCCCCCCTTATTATTGAGCACGGTGGATATTATACTTTGCAATGAACCATGAAATCCCCAACCCCCCTCAACGTGATGACTTTCCGGAACATCCCCTTTGACATTAAATTCCCCGCGCGCCGGATTATCTTTAATATTGTTTTTTGAAAAAATAAAAAATGTGGCTTTCCTGCAAGGTTTGAACTCTATCCGACTTCTAGTTAAGCTTTGCAAAGACGGTTTATCAACTAAGTAATGCCACATTTATGCCCCGTCCCTTTTCTATCCAAAACTATATATAATTATTTCTTCTAAAAAAAAAACATGTTGATAGCTTTTAAATTTTCAAAATATATATAGATATACTCTCCTAATAATCATCTAAAATCCTTATACTCTGTAAAAAATACGTGTCCTTTTTAACACAAGTGAGGAAAACCCTAATAATATATTTGAAGCCCTAATACCCAAAACCATCTTCTTCATCACCACATATCCCTTTATTATCAATTCATTTATGGATATAGGTATTTTAAATTTAAATGATCATTTATACGGCCGTGAAAATAAGCTATGAAAAACTAGGACCCATTCTCCCCTACAACGGTTGTTCAAATTAAACCTTGACGACTCCTAAAGGTAACAGTAATTTCTCCACAATTTTCGATAGTTTAGCCCTTCACTATTTTTTTGTTTATCGTATTGTTTGTATTAGTGATTTGTACCCCCTCCCCAGTAGTTAGACCACGGTCTATGCAATGCTGTTTAACGTAAACCCCATGATAATATTTTTTGTTACCCCCCTTTCCTATCGCGAATCATAAGATAACTTTCTCCCAAAGCCCAATCCAGATCCACCCCTACTATTTAATAAATCCATATACCCCCTATTCTCTTTGTCCCTACCCATGCATCGTTGGTAGTCACCTTAAACTACATATTGTGTTGAGTTACACACCCTATCCTCCAAAGCAATTTGTATTGTACACGAGTATTAAGCAAGTATGTCTGCTTAGTATGTATATAAATCATATATTATACATATACTGCTATCAGTCGTCGTCTGGTTTCTTATAGCACCTTCCGTGTTGTTCTGCCCTCCCATGGACATTGTTAATTTCAAGAATATCCAGACTGATCTTAAAATTTTTTTAACGCCCCACCCTATGACGCCTTATGGAGTAGTGTCGCTTTTCTTTCAGTACCCCATGATATGCTCAACCATTCGTTGACATTATTGGTCCTTAGTGTGTCATTTTAAGCCTTTGACAATATCTATAGAAAATGATCATTTTAGAGTTGACACAAAGATTTGCTTGCATATATTTATGGTGATGATGCTCTTAATTATCCCTACACACTAAACCATTTTCCATTTCTAATCGATGCCCCTTCATTAAACGTTCTAAATACATACCAAAAAAATAATTGTTATTTGGAGTTCCCCCCTCTGCATTTGTATTGTGCAGGATTCGGATTAATATCATATTATTCAAGAAACCAGGAACACCTATCCGACACTGAACCAAACCTCAAATAACCCAAATCCCCCAGCACGGAGAAGGAACTAACGGGAACCAAGAGGTAATTCCCCACCGCACACGCCCATCCCCCTCAGTACTGCCGCCTCAAAATTCAGCTACACCTCATGAAGGGGAAAAAACCTCCACACACCTTGTCTCCCCCCGGGGCTAACACATAATCAAGCTATCTAACCTCGATGACCCCTCCCCCCGCCAAAACAACAAAAGCATTAAATCAAGCCCGCTCCAGGGTTCAACAAAGATGAATACCACACTCGGGCCTAGAGATGCATTCAAGTGTATATAACACCGCTCGAGGCGGTACCCCCCCCCCCCACACTCGACCTCCAATACCTCCCCCCTCTACCCACCTATCCTAACAGTCCGACGTCACACAGCATCTCTCAACCGCCACAAACTCCACCACCCCAGATTATACTACATTAGTGTATATAGTATGACACTACAATAGCTTCTTCACCACAATGACCCTCATCACTCCACTTCTCTCCCTAGCCAAAAGCTCCCAGATTCTCACCTACTCCCACCCTACTAAACCCCCTCCCTCCCTCACCCACTTGAGTGGCCACCATCTTTAACATGCACCATGTCCCGGCCTTTGCCCCTCAGAACACATAAGCTGCTGTACTACATCTTCTTGAAACGCACGCTTCCGCCAGTCCTCCGCGCCTGGCTCGCTCCAGAGTCTGTGTCCGTCGTACCAATAATTGAAGCTGTCCAAATCGTGATCTGCCTCACTCATCAGATAAGGCCAGGTGAGCCTTGTGCATATGTCGTGTGACCCTTCATCCACCCTTTACCCACATACACAGAGACTACCTACCACGTCCCGCTTAGTGCGAGCCGAATATACTCCAACTCTAGATACCAGCCCAGATGACAGAACTACCCGCATAAGCGTCTCCAAGGCAGATACTCCCCCCACTCACGGTGTATAAATGAAACCAGTCGGCAGCTGTACCCCATCCTGTTACCGTGTAAGCCTCTGCCGATTGACGCGACATGCCTTAGGACTAACGCAATGCCTACAGTTTCCTTTGTGCTCATATCCTGCCTATCAACTGTATCGCTCGGTTTCTCACGCCTGTTTCAACATACGATACTCATTAGACAAATTAAAATGTATGTAGATCTCCCCCCCTTTATATCCAGCACTTTTTCCTACTAAAGACTACTGCACTCCCTCTTATCCCAACACCGCATAAATAGACATACCCTAACCCTCAGCTTAACATTGCTCAAGTCTTGCCCAGCTGCTAGCTTCTCGATGTTATGAAGACTCATGCTTCCTCCCAGACCGTTACCTGTCCCGCTCCCACAGTATCAACACTAAACACCCCCCACTCAAAGATCTTCTAATGTTCAGTTACCTTTCACTATGTTTCCTCGTCTTAAGATACTTGAAAATAAAATCTCCATATCAAACCTCCAAGCCCCATAACTTCCCCTAATAAGCTATTATAATTCATCAGCAAGTAACTGTATAGATCTGGACTAAGCCCCCCTATTAAGTACTGCACAGTAATTCGGCACGTGGGCTAGTTTAAGTAAGAGATAAATCACACTCTTGTTTTCCACTCAACTCTTAAAAATATCCACACTCGAGGTGCGATATTTGTTCTCTGTACGCCTTAGAATGAGATAGCAACCCAAGTATCTGAGCCCAAGAAGAGCAATGAATCGGGCCATAACTAACCCATCAATATACTTAGTTTGCTGCTCCGCTAAAGTGCAAGATTACGACATGAAAGTATGTGAAACTTCGACCGAGATTAACGCAGGCGCTCGCACATACCTGTGTCCCTGTTCTCCACATAGGACGCGTGGTAAAAACCGTGTTGATTGAGAGGGTTGAACTGATCAAGCCTAGACCCCTTCTTCTTACTTAACACACCGTTACTGTGAAAAAACAAGTGTACAAGTAATTCCCAAGACCCATAACAACCCGCCTGATTATAGAATATCAATCTGATTATAAGCGGAAGGCTCCGCCTTGTCAAGACTATCCAATCATAAACCCCCATCAGTTATCACGAAGTAAGCCCCAGTCACGTCCTAAAGTCTCATCCTCATCCTATCCCACCTCCCGACTCGCCCCCTTATTATTGATTGAAATTTGGACTTATTAAGTGTTTTACTTTGTCATTGATCGATCTGTTTTTAAGTTCATAGTTTGAATAAAAATGATTTTTGCAGAAAATGTTTACTAAGGTAGCTGTTTGAAGTTTGCCTACAGAATAGCTCTCAACGTAACTGTCAACTCCCGCAAGGAGTTCGATCGCTCCATCGCTAAGTACAATTCTTCTAGAGTAAGCTAACAGATCCTATTAGAACCTCTAACACTGGCTTTTAACGCCTAATCTCATGACTCAATGTCTTGGTTCCTACATAGTAGTCTCCAAGGTTCATATAATTAGACTGTACGCATGATCTGGTGGCAGTATCAGATTGTTACTGCTGAGTAGATCAAAGTAGTACAATCATCTTAGATTGTGCAGCACTCTGTTTATCTGATTTGTTTACTAGTTAAGTTCTATTGTTGCTGTGTTTCGAGAAGAATTGTAATACCATGTTTTGTCTATCAGCGAATCAGTGATGTTGCTAAAAAGTTCAAGACTTTTATAGAGGCCTTTTTGAGTGTTTCTATCTACTGAATAAGTACGTAATCATATCCGAGTATAGCAGTGTTCGAGCTGTATAGTTCAGCTAGTAAACTGTTATATATAGTGTACAAAAATTTAGTGTCTAGATCCCATGCTTGAGATTGTTAGAATGTTCTAAGTGCTTGAATTATCCTGGTTAGAGTGATACTTCTCACTCGCTTTAAAGTATTGAGTGAAATCTGCACTAGTACTTTACCAGACCATTGTATTTCACTAAGCTTGAGTCTTAGTGATAGCTAGATCACTCGCAGTATTCGCTTAACGCCTAAAGGCTGTAAAGTACCAAAGTATAGTTGTTAGTACCTGGTTTGTGGGTTACGCTAGATGTTCTTCTAGTTAGTGTTCTATGCGCTTTATTGTCTGAATTGAATGTAGTTTTGCATGTAGTCTAGTATGTTTGTTAGATCTTTCTGATTATAGTAGATTTAGCGCTTAATTTAGCAGATTGTGCTGTATTTCGTCTAGCTGTTATGTCTGAGTGTAGTTTAGCAGAGTGAATTTTATATGAGATGTCTCTTTGTCTAGGTTCCTTGTTTGATATGCACTCTAACTAGTTCTTACATACTGTATGTGATGGTATTAAAGTTTTAGACAAGTAGGCGCATTATTGTTGTCAGAATGTGCGTTGTTTGCTTATTTTTATCCGAAAAAAGTGCCGCCTCTTCTAATGCATTCCATGTGAGACATTCAGAAGACACGACCCAGTAGCAGTCTTCTATCTTGTTTCGGCAACTCCCTTGTGCTTAAGATGATCTGTAACGAGACTGTGTTGTTGTTCGCTATACCGCACCTGTTCCCTATCCCTTATCACTGTTTTAGTTTCCTGCCCCGCCAACATCATGTCAAGAATCCGTATATTCCTGTGTCCACTGTTGTGTGCAAAAAACAATTATTAGTAATGTTGAAATCTAAGAACAATCATAGCTCTACTACGTGAACGCATGCAGAAGATAAATGCTGCACCAACACCAGTTGTATTGAGCTCTCACTCCATCGATGGGGATATCCCCCCCACCAAAGATGTTTGAATCCCCTTTGGGCACCACATCTTCTGTGTCCACCCGTGTCACTACCACTGCCCTCCGCTCATCACCTATCCCCGGAAACTTAATGATTTTGTGCGGCCTTGATCCTGAGATATATAATATATATGTTTCTGTTTATTTACCAATATAATAAGGTGTAAGGTTAGTGATAGCGAAGAGTGTCAGTAATTGTGTGTGATATGTGTGGTGCGAGAACGTGTTTCTGTGATACAAAAAAGAGAGGAGAGTTAGTGCCAGATCAGTCTCGTTCCATGAAATCCTAATGTGATCTGAATAAATTGTGCTACTAGACAGGCAGACTCTGCTCGTCAGTAACCAGAATCCCTTTATGTTACTTAAGAATCTATAAAACAGTACCTGAATAATATATATTACTTTCTCAGTATTTACTTATAGTTTATATTAGTAGCAGACATAGTTCATCTTAGACTCTCAAGAAGAGATATATACCATTGAATCACACTATGATGGTATGAAACAGAATCAAAATGATATAGATTCAATCAACTGTATATATAATATAGTAACTACTCTAATAATCGAAGAGTAGATAAACCCACTATGTGCGTCGCACCAGTAAGGAGTGTTGATCTGAGAGTATGCAGTAGAAATCCCCCCTCGAATAAAACACGATGAGGGCTGTGTTGTTAATTGTAATATATCCTATGCTAAATGTGTGAATATCTCTCAACTTGACGATATACGGTCACCTTGAAACGTGGTAGTAGTAGACACCACCTCCATGACTAACTTTCCTAGCAGGATGGAGGGTATAGGTAGGCCTGCACGAGGACTCTCGCCATATAGATAAATAGACATGTGAGTAGAATAACTGTGATTCTTAGGTAGACTAAGTGCGTCCATGCGTTAGATCTGATCACGACGCACCATATCACCTATCCCTGGCAGACCCAATATCGTTCTAAAGACACAGATGATATTCTGCGTGAGAGACTAAATCGTCTGTAACGCTGCTCGAGCGTAAATTAAATTAAGGTAAGGGAATTACAGAGTCACTTTCTCTGTAGCGCCATATACACCCAAATCAGTTGTCGCCACCACCCCGAGATATGTGTGTCGCCCACCTCTCCTGCTCCTAGACATGTGTCTCTCCCGCTATCGTATCCTTATGTATATCCCCTCCACGAACCCCCAACACAACCACAACAATTATCCCTAACCACCCTGTGACAGTACAGACGCTCATGCTTCGAGATCAGTCGTTACACGCCTTTGTGATAATACGTATCGCACTCCTGCACTCGAATCTCCCCTGTAATACCAACGTTGTCCGTAAGTCCTCACATACGAGCGTCCCCCGGTCTCCCCCCCTAGTCCCAACTACAAAATCAACACCCTATTCCGACGCTAAACATCCATCTACCAAATCAACCATTGAATACAAACAACAACAGATCCCCACTATTGATATCCCTAAAACCTCCCTACGCTCCGCTGTACTATACAGCAATCTCTCTCCCCCTCCCTCCTCTTTCCCCTTTTCCGCAGCTCCTTCCGTGGCATACGGCCCATCGTTCTCACTCGCCTTGTCGTCTCACGACATCTCCAATAACCCCCCCCATCAATCAAGTCCTCATCGCAGTAATATCCCCTGCCTTGAACCTCCCCCCAACAGATACGATCGCGTCCGATATTCGATACTATGGCTAGAATTGCTCAAGGCTCAACACCGAGGGAATACGAGGACGCAATTGTTGTTCCTAAATCCCCGAAGCAGCAAATTTTGAGACCTCCAAGCCGGGCCTTCTACGCACTCTCCCATCTGTCCAGAATTCAAGCAGTTCTCTGGGCATATGACAACTCGAGGACCACACTACACGCCCACATCGTTTTAAGTCAACTAATTATCACTATATTCCTGAGATATCCGAAGGTCCCTAAGCAACAGATCTTAACGTCCGTGATGCTTGTTTTCCTTTCTCTCGCCACGAGGCGGGCAGCCCGGCCATATCGGCTTGAGAAAGCAACCCCCCCACTACCGACTCATTCAAGAACATGGTGACCACCCTCAGTTCGCTTAAATTTATCATCATGTTTTTCCCACTGTACTATACGACCAATATCTTCCGCGCAACCGACTCTACCAAGTTTCAATAATAAAGATTTCTCTATGTGTAGTTTAGGGAGGTTGGGATCGATTCAAAGATCTTCTCCGAGCTTGTCCACCTCATGGATTCTCGGAACTTCCACCAAACTTGGATACATATTACAATGCTTAAATGTTAATGATCAAGACTCTTTGAACTCCGACGCAGTGAGAGGGGTGGTAACTTTTTTTGGGACAAAGGCTGCTGATTGCTCAAGCATTATCGAGAGTAAGTCCAAAGTTCGGTCACTCGAGCAAAGCATTGTGCTAAGGTAGTACGGCGCCTTTCCTCCTCCGGGACACGTATCTCCCGATGTTGCTGAATTGACAAGATATGGTGTAGAGCTCTACTTCTCGACAAGCAGGACATCTCCAGGTCCAGCTCCCGCTCCCGGTAAAAGCGATTGTGCAAAGTTGTGTTACCTGCGTTGGTGCCCATAATTATCGTTATTGTCCGGATACCGTAGCAAACAATTACCGAGACAACATCTAAAGAATACGTCTCGAAAGCAGCCGCAGCAAATTTTTACAAGGAAATTCGGTTACTCCGCCACCGATGGCAAACAAAATCAGGACCACCCCAGTTTTCCTCCTATGCAAACACAACAGCCAAGCCACACATTCAGAATCGTTGGAACCATAACCAAAAACCAAAACCAAAACGTGGGGAATGGCTACAACCAGGGTCAAATCCAACGACCCCAGGTTCAACAACAAGCCCCCAATGTATCAACCCCGGTTAATCAACCCCCAGCTTACCAAGCTCCGGCTCCTCAAGCTTCGGGTGTGTCAAAAACTGATTTTGAGAGCTATGTCAAGCTTATGATTCGGTTATAGCAAACATGCAAACCAAATGTCCAACATAACCGACTTGCTCACCAAAATCGTAAATTCCAACCAAGCTTCTACTTCGGGTTCGGGTTCTCTTCCAAGCAACACCATTGCTAACCCGAAAGGTGATGTGAAAGCAATCACCACCAGAGAATAGGTGTTTTCATTTGATGGACCTCAATATTCCAACCTCCGGTAGTGGAAGTTGAAACCGGATCGGTAACTAAGGACACGGTTCTTCCTAAAAAAATTAACAGAAGTTACCAAAGACGTCCACTCGATAGTCCAAGTTGATGACCCCAGTTGCCATGCCTGAGCCAAAACGACTTTTACATATCCATCTAGGGGTAACCAAGGAAAAGTTCGCGATAAGGACGACCTTTTAGCTTTGTGTAATTCATGGAATTTTTCAGAATCTCCACTTCGAGCTAAGCTTCGCAGATGCTCTCCTGCACATGCCTAAGTTTGCTCCGATGTTCAGAAAGCTTTTGAACAACACAGACAAGATCTTGGACTTAACCAAAACACCGGTTAATGAAAATTGCTCTGCAGTCATCCTAAAGACATTTCCCGAAAAATTAGGAGGACCCGGGTAATATTTTGATACCATTTGATTTTCATGAGTGGGATGAATGCTTGGCCCTGGCGATCGCGGTGCAAGCTTAATCTAAATGCCCTCTTCGTTTTTGAAAAGGCTTAATCGCCAAGGGCTAAACCAAAACTAGGATGGGTACTCGAATTAGCCGACCGATCGACTCTCCACTCCAACGGCTTAGCCGATAGAGGTTTGTGTGAAGGTTGGAACCTTTTATCTTCCAGCTGATTTTTTGGGTTGTTGGACTTGATGCCGACCTAGAGTCAGTTGATTTTAGGATATAGACCATTTTTAAGATACGACAAGAGCCTTGATTGATGTACACGGTGAAGAGTGACCCTTAAGCATGATGACCAATCCGTGACTTTCAAAGTAGGTTGAGGTGATACAAAAAAATTTCTCCTACAATGCCATGGATTCATGTTCACAAGGTCGACTTTATGGACTTATAGCGTGTGAGGGAATTTTTCTCAAGGGTTTTAGGTTTCTCGAAGGTATTAGCAAATGGAAATTACTACATCCTACTTTATTTGAAATCCGATTGTTGATACCACTTCTCCCACCCTCACTCCATTCGAGGGTAGTGATTTCATTCTTGAAGAAATCGAGGCTGAACTTTCTGATACTTCGTATAAATCAGGAATTGATGATGCCGAATGTGATCCCGAGAAGGACATTCTTCTTCTTGAAGCTATCCTAAATAGTGAGCCCTTATCACCACTTCCCAACCATGCAAATTATTTTCCTGGGGTTAGAAAAGAACTTAAGATTTGTGAAGCCAAAACCGATGAAACATCAATTGATGAACCTCCCGAGGTCGAGCTCAAGGACTTACCTCCCCACCTCGAATATGCATTTTTGGAGGGTGACAACAAAAGTTACCAGTCATCAATGGCTAAAGATTTGAGTGTACCGGGAGAAAAGCCGCTTCTAAAGGTGGTTTTGGCAGTCCCACAAGCGAGCCATCGCTTGGAAACTCTCCGATATCAAGGGTATTAACCCGGAATTTTGTACTCACAAAATTCTAATGGAAGAGGACTACACACCAGCGGTCCAACATCAGAGACGGGTAAACCCAAAAATCCACGATGTCATCAAAAAAGAAGTTGAAAAACTTCTTGACGCTGGATTAATTTACCCTATCTCGGATAGTCCCTGGGTAAGCCCGGTGTACACAGTGTACCAAAGAAAGGTGGTTTCTACGTAGTGAGAATGAGCAAAATGAGTTGATCCTAACTCGACTGTTTAGGGATGGCGGGTATGCATTGACTAGAAGTTGAATGAAAGCCACCCGGAAAGGACATTTTCCACTACCATTCATGGACCAAATGCTCGAGAGGTTGCGGAAACGAAAAAATACTATTGTTTTCTCGATGTTTCTCGGGTTATTTTCAAATACCCATCGACCCAAAACTGATCAGGAAAAAACAACATTTTACTTGCCCAGTCGGATCCTTTGACCTCTACCGCCGCATTCCCTTTGGCGTCTGAATGCACCAGGCACATTCAGAGTGTATGTACGGAAATCTTTCACGACATTGATCGAAAAAACGATGGAATAGTATTTATGGTATGACTTTTCGGTTTTTGGGAGTTCTTTCTTCTAATGCTATCCCATTTGGAAAAAGATTGATTAAGCGGTGTGAAGACACCAAATTTTAGCTCTTAAACTGGGAGAAGAGAAAAAGCCATTTCATGGTTTTAAGAGGCATTGTTCTTGGACATAAATCTCACCAAGTCAGAATTGAGGTCGATCGAGCTCAGGGTTTGTAGTTATGTAGCAAAGCTCCTCCCACCATCACCCGACTACTGTAAAAGAATCCGGTTGTTTTCTTGGGGCATGCCGGTTTTTATAGAAGATTCATCCAGAATTTCTCAGAAATGCATTGTCCCATGACCCATTTGCTTGAAAAAGAGACTCCGTATTTATTTCTAAAGAGTGTTGTATTGAGCATTTAAACTCTTAAAATGAATCTAACTGAGGCTCCAATCCTAATTGCCAGAACTGGAATGAACATTTGAACTTATGTGTGTGCAAGCGATAATCGCCTTCGGTGCAGTCTTGGGGCAACGTCATGAGAAACAATTTAAGGCCTATACATTTGCAAGTAAAACAATGAATGAGGCGGAATCACGTTACACCACGACAGAGAAAGAAATGTTAGACGTGGGTTAGTACGCATTCGAAAAAGAAAATTTTTTTTTCCGATCTTAACTTTGTCATGAACAAATGCACTGTGTATAGGGATCATTCCGCCTCAAGTATCACTTCTTTGCAAAGAACGTTTCTAAGGCGAGATTGCTCCGATGGGTTCTGCTCCTTCAGAGTTCGACTTTGTTGTAGTTGACACGAAAGGAGTGAGAAACCTAGCGGACTGATCATCTATCACGATTAGAGAAATCCTTTACCCCCACGAGAATGAGCTCGATCCAAAGGAGTTTAATGAAAAGTTTCCCACTTGAACTCTTAGTTCATATTGCTGCTCTTGATGCTGTACCCCATTGTTTGCTGACATCGCAATACTTCCATGCGGGAAAGTTCGTGATCAAAGGGTGTCAACCAGCAGAAAAGAAAATTTTCAAAGAAGTGAAGCATTATTTCTGGAAGATCCCTTTCTGTTTAAATCTGTGCGGATCAAGTTATTCGACGTTGTGTTTTTGGCAAAGAAGCCCATGACATCTCATGGCCTTGCCCACGATTGGGGGGGTTTCCCCCACGTGTGGACATCACGGTGGCTAACTACACAGCAAGAAAAGTCTTCGAGTACGGATTCTTTTGGGCCCAATATCTACAAATTGTGCCCATGAGAGGGTTAAAAAATGCAACTCATGCCAGCGTCATGGAAAAAGTTTCACAAGTGATGAGATGCACAAAATCCTATCCAAAGTTTCTGGTGACATCTTTGACGTTTGGGGCAATTGACTTTATAGGGGGCCATTTCCATCATCCAAAGGCAAACAAATAATCCTCGTGGCCGTGATTATTTATCAACAATGGGGTTTGAAAGCAATATGCGCCTCCCCACCAATGACGCCCGAGTAGTTTGTAAATTTCTTAATCTCTCTTCGCCAGATAGATTCGTGTGCCCTCGTGCAATCTAAGTGATCGCGGAACCATTTTTGCTAATGACCGATTTGCAAATGTCATGCTTAATTACAGGAGTCACTCCATCGTCTCTCCACCGCCGTATTTCTCACAAACAAGTGGACAAAGTTGAGGTAAGTATCAAATCGTGGTTTGAAACGAATTCTTGAAAGGACCATCGTGGGCGGAAATACCGTACCTTTTGGTCAGTCAAAGCTCGATGATGCTTTTATGGCTTTCCGGCACCGCTTACAAAACACCCATTGGGTGTACGCCATATAAGCTGGTTTACGGAAGTTGAGTTAGAACACAAGGCCTACTGGGCCTTAAAACATACAAACTTTGATCTGAAAACCGCTGGTGACCATAGGAAAGTTCAACTGAATGAACTTAATGAGCTCCGTGATGAAGCTTATGAGAACTCTTTGATCTATAAAGAAAAGACAAAGAGGATTCACGACTCCAAGATCACAATGGAAACGCGTTTTTCAACGTCGTGTTGAGCAGTCCTCCTCTTTAACTCTAGATTAAAGATTTTCTCAGGAAAGCTAAAAACCCGCTGGTCAGGACCTTTCACTATCACACAAGTTTTCCCGTACGGCACTGTCGAGTTATCAAGGTCAGGTATACTGGCTGTAAGATACATTAAGGATCTAATCATGCTACGGTAAAGTGTAGCATCAACTGAATTGGTAGTCCCAGATCTCCAAACATTCCCTAATGTCCAATAAATTCAGGTGACGGGTCAAGCATAGCGACCTTAAACAAGCGCTTCGTGGGAGGCACCCCATGCTTATCGTAGTATTGTGTATAAATGAATAATTGTTTTCTTGTTGTGTGGAGGTTTGCCTCTTCCATTACCCGTGTTTCGTGTTTGTGTTGTTAATTGTCCAGGATTGCCCGGATTGTGAAGAACTCTCGTGCTTGTATTTTTATCAAGAGTTTCACATCCTCAGCTTCATTTTGGGAATCCAGTATCCAAATCTAATCGACTAACGTTTTATCTTTTGGCACACTTCATAAACGGCCTTAGATTTACGTAGGTGCCCCTTTCAAAACATCGAGGACGATGTTTAGTTCTAGTATGGGGGGGTCTTCGATTTGATTTTGCCTGCAGCCGTTGTCATCACGTAATCCCGTTTTTACCACCACATTTTTGCAAAAAAAAAAATACCAAAAAAAAATGAAAAAATATATATTTTCAAAATAAAATAAAATAAGTGTTTTGTCACAGTTTCGACTTTCCTAGTGGGTAGAATGAGAATAATTTTTGACTCGATCGGGCGTGTTGAGCCCTAGCTAGTTCCTAAATTTTTGTGCTAAGCTTTCATAAGGTGAAGAACAAGAAGTGATAGAGTTAAATATAAGTTTATGTGCTAAGCAAGATTCTTCTAAAGCTTATATGAGTAACTTGTGACTTTTTCTCCCATTAGCTTTTAATCCGCCTAATCATACGTGCTCATTTCAATTCAACTAAGTCAATCGATGTTTTTAGAAAAAGCTTCAAATTTGTAACTTGATTCTTTAAAACGAGTTTTCTCTGTTCTTAGTAAATTGAAAGTTAAAATGCCAAAGAAGCATGAACGAAATATGAATGCAAAAATGCATGAATGTTAAAATTATGCCAATGAAGCATACATTTGAGTATATGGAGCAAGTAAAAGATGTGTCGTGATATCCCACTCCGCTAACCACGAGGTGGGGGTTCAAACTAAGACATCTTTACTTCTAGGGATTTGGTGTGTTGTGATATCTCGCTTAGAAGAAAGGTCTAGGTGAGGGTTCAAACTAAGACACCTATCCTTAGCCATATTAGGAAGAAGGTGTTGATGTGATTTCCCTCTACGCTAGCAACGGGGTGGGTTTTCAAACTAAGAACACCGGTCGTTGGTTGTGATATCCTACCAGGGAGCGAGGCCTAGGTAGGTGTTCAAACTAAGCAACGCATTCCTAGCTTTAAGAACTTATGTTTATGATGATAAAGATGTTGCAAAAAGTTCTACAGAAAAATTTTCGTTCTTTAAAATCAAGTTACAAGGTTTTAATAAGTTGTTGCTTTAAGTCGTGATTCATCTTGAATCACGACTATGAAAATAAGTTGATCTATGGTTGAGTTAAATTGAGTACACACATGTAAATCATATATCCATGTCGGGAGTTAAAAGTTCACAAGTCATAAGTATGAGTGCTTAACATTTAGACTTGTATTGGCAAATGATCTTGTTTAATTGCTTGGTTTGGATCTAGTGAAAAATCGGGGACGATGAATTTATCCGTCAGGACATCCGTAGATTATTCTATGGACGCTTCTCATTCTATGATCCCAATGTTGATAAAATAAAGGAAGTCGAGCATGTTAGTTAAGAAAAGAAAAAGGAAAATCCAAAAATATTAGGGATAGTTAGTGTACATATAAAAAATGGTGAAAACGGGACTTGTCAAAGCTATTGATTCTTTAGTTCCCCTTGACGAACACTTTGCTACTTTTCAAGGTTATTAGTCGGAGGGGATTAGAGATTCTTAGTTTTCTTGAGTATTTACTTCATAACATTGCGTGAGGACACGGCAATACCTTAGTATGGGGGATTTTGGTATGTGCTTAATTACACATACCATTTTCCATTTAAAACGGACTTAAATGACTAAAAACATACCAAAAATACATTGTATTTGTATGTTTGCATTTGTATTGTGCAGGAAACGGATATTCAAGAAAAGGAACAAAAAGAAAGCCAAAAGCAAACAAATCCAAGCATGGAGTGGAAAGGGCAAAGTCAAAAGTCAAGCCAAGTGAAGAAAATACAACTTGAGGGGCTAAAACTGCCAAACCTCAAGTTGTATTACAAAAGATAAAAAGACAAGGGTCAAAATTGCACATCGGGTAGAGATTGCATTCAAGTTATACAACTTGAGGGGACCAAAGCTGCCTACTCCCCTAAAAAGTCTTCTTTCCCGCCCCAAAACCCAGTTACAACTTGGACTATCGTCCCATACCTCTCCCCTGCAAAACCACTCGACACCCTACCAAAATCATTTCATCCACCCTACTATTTCCCCCCAGCTGTATAAAGTCCATGTTGGCAATCCCTCTCCATTCCCAAAAGCATTTCGATGGCTGAGATTGTCTCAAAAGAAGCTCAAAAGGAATTGAAGGCTGGGATTTGCTTAAGAACCCCCTCACACAACAAGCACACTTTGTTTTTATCTCTACAAAGAAGCACAAGCTGCAAGTCCAAGACTTCGGCTATAAATAGAGCTTTTGTAAGCCTTTGAGGCATCTAGTTTTTAGTTTTAGTTTTTTAGTAACTAATTAGTTTTTAATCTAAGTTTAAATTTCAAAGTCATTTACAGCTTTTTATTTTCAGCTTTGTAACACTTTCAAGATTAATGCAAGTTTGAAGTTTTTAAGCAAATTTACAATAACAGTGTTAAGTTTCTTAATCATATTGTTTTGTGTTCAAAAAGCTCTCACCACAGCTTACTTAAAGGCTATTTTCATTAAGTAAGATAAAAAAGTTAAGTAGTTAAGAGAAAATCACAAATTTCACTCTCAAATATACCACAGCTTAATTTATGGATGATAAGCCAGTTCTGGATGGGCTTATGAACTCTCACTAGCTTGTTTTATACAAGCTAGAGCTTGTAGATTCCTTGATTGACCCTGTTTTGAGCAAGGGTGTTGTAAGTTTATCTTTTTCTCATTGTTTTTATTTTATGCAGAACTGTTTTAGTGCTTATTTTGCTTAGTTGTTAGTTGAAAAGTGATTTGTGCAACTTTCAAGTTAGTACTGTTAGTTCATTTGATAAAACTGCTAGTTAAGAGTTAACACTGCTAAGACATTTCAGCTTATTTAAGTGCTTATTCCTGATTGAAATTTGCTTATAAGTGTTTTAATTTGATATTTGATAATTTGTTTTTAATCAATTTGAAATAAAAATGAGTTTTGAAAATTTTAAGGGCTGTTTGAATCAAGCAGTACTAACTAGGAGTTAGTACTGCTAGTTCATTTTCTTGGATTTCAAAGGTAGCAGTACTAACTCAACACTAACAGTACTAACTTTGAAGTTAGTACTGTTAGTTAGTACTGTTAGTACTGGTAGTTCAATTTAGCTCATCAGCCTATTATTTCAACTTGTTTAAAATTTCCTTAGCTTTTTAGAGTAGATTTACTAACTACAGTTAATACTGTTAGTTAGAACTGTTAGTACTGGTAGTTATTTCTACCTTATCAGCTTATTATTTCTGCTCATTTAAGGTTTCTTTAGCTTTTTAAAGTAGATTAAGCTTATTTTAGTTTATTCTAGTTGCTTATTCCTTTTACTAAAATGCTTATTAGGGGTAGTTAATTATCTGTTTTAGCTTATTTGCTATATTATTGCTTCTTTGTGTTTTATAAGCCTAACAGTACTAACCTTAAGCTAACAGTACTAACTTAAAGCTAGCAGTACTAACTCCAAGTTAGTACTGGTAGTTAATAATGTTAGTACTGTTAGTATTGTTGTTAGTACTATTGTGTTTATCTTGTTTAATTTAGCTTAATTGCTTTCTGAATTTGCTTATTTAGAGATAGTTTAGCTTATTTGATTTGTCTTAAGCTTATTTGAGCTTATTTGCGCCTTAGTATAAAAGTTTTAAGTGTTTTTGCCTTTGCTAGCTTTGATTCTTTTTTCAGTTTATGTTCCTTATTTAATTTTTATGTGCATTTGCTTTCAGTATTAATTCCCAATCATTCCTTGTTACATTCACACACCAATCATCAATCGTTTCTCGATTTTCCATTCCAGCCTCGTTGGGACATAACGACCCGGGAACACTCAACACTGCTTCTGGTTTCTTGATTTTGTGGGTCCTGATCCTTGTTATATATTTATAGATGTCTATGTTTATTTATACATAATAAGGTGTAAGAACGCCCGAGTCAGTTCTCAAGGTGTATTCTCCAACCCCCATGTGCTAAACATTTTCGAATACTGATGCACATGTTGAGGGGGAGCTTTTCTGAAATGCAAAAAGAATCGGGTACTAAACACTTTGATAGTTATATCATAAGTACTTGATTGAGTTTTTCAATAGTGATTTTATGGCAAGGTGAACGGAACTGTACTAATGAATTCTGACCATTGTATTTACTTGTATCGAATGTTATAAGGATGGTAAAGAGTTTAGGTAACTCGTTCCTATGGTCTGCCAAGAAAACGGAGTGTAGAGCGTACTAGGGACAATCCCTAGTTCGTAACAACAACGGTTCCTTAGTATGATGTTTAAAGTGAGACAAATGTGGAACAAGGAATAGTGTGGCTGTGTGTTGAGTCTAGTACTAGCTTAAGTACTGGAATAATACCCATACAAGGTGATAGTCATGAAGTCTCGGTTATAGCACTGAAGGGGTTGAAGACATGAAAAAAGATTTGCACGGTATAAAGGGTGTAAAGGAAGAAGGCCCTCCATTCTCTTAGCAAAACGGACAGTTAATGATATGCTGTCTGAATTACAAGTTGATTGCTGACATTGAAGAGACATCATGTGACCAGTGACGCAATGCAACCCATTCCAGCCCATTCGAGTTTCTCATGATGAGAAAAGACTTAGTTCTAATTTGTACGGAGGACTAAACAAGAATCTACTGTCTCACTCACTCGAGTAAGTTGGTTATGAATAACCCGGTGGCTAGTTCAGCTCCAGCGCTAACTGATCACTAAAATCAAGCGGCCACTTTCGAGTCTAGAGCTCGCAAGAGATCATCATTTAATCTTTTTAGGACTCATTTCCAATTATCTTGTCTCTCACAACTGTGGTACAACAGGTTATCTTAAGAGCTCCTAACGCCATTATTCTTATGAGTATTGAGAACATCCGAGTGTTTCGAAGGTATTCACAATGAAGATGGAAATCCTGCTAGAGCCCCCCAAGTTCAGACAAGCTCTAGGTTAAGGTGACTTGTGCGATTCTAAAGATCAAACTTGCTGTCATCTTGGAAAGAGAAACTCGAGTGGCGGTATTCTACATGAATCAACTTGTTACTTGTATAGAATTGACGGTTATTGAATATTTTGACAAACTAATCATAAACTATCGAGGTATGTTACAAACAAATTTTATAATTTATCACATCCAGTGATTTTTCAATAATTTTCTCTTTATTGCTAAATGTTTTTAGTCTAGGAATCTATTTAATGATGGAATGGAAAATACCATGTACCAGCAGAGTCCAGTTATAACTAATGCTCAGACAAGACCTACACTAGTTTTGAAGTTATGTAAGAGTCTCTATTAAAGGTGTCAAAGCTTCCGCATAATTGTTAATCATTATTATGTCTTCACACGTGCATAAGATAGGCAATAATGATTACTAGATGATGAGAGATTAAGTTTGGCTGATGATTCTCAATGAAAGCTCTTGATCAAATCAAACTAAGTCAAAGTGTAAACAAGCTTAATTATTATCTTAAGTTACACTCATCAAAGTATAGATGTAACATGATAGAATCAAAAGACTGCAAGCTGTAAGAGCTTAAGTTAGTAGTTTTCAAGGGTGACCTCCTTTGGGTGAGGTTTGTTAGATATTGAGTAAAAGACTCGGTCACCCGTACTATTATTGTTTTCTAATAGTTCGTAGTTTAATAGAGACTAAGGGCCTTGGTGCAAGAATGGTGCCAATTTGTTTCATGTTGAGGCTGATGTCGATTCAGAAGCTGAAGAAAAGGATGAGGATGCCGCCGAATACAGTTAGACTTTTTTCACATCAATCTGTTGTTATTGTTTATTTGGCTTATATGATGCAAGTTTAGATATTTTTGGTTTTTAAGTGGTTACTATGAATTTGAACTGACATTGAAGTATATGATCTTGGTCATGATATAGGTTGCTTATGTTTTGACCGTGTGGAATCAATTGCAGTCTGCATATGTTGCTGACATTTGGACTGAAGCCTCAAATAAACGGTTTGGTAAGCTTATTTTGTAAAAAGTTCAAGTATACTAAAGAAGTATCACTACCTCCTTATTGATGTGCTTATTTTGCCTCAAATTAAGCATATGAGCAGAAAAATTAAACAATCCCTTCTAGAGTTCTTTTTGGAAATAAAAAATTTATCTACTATCACATCACTCAAAAGTGTTGATCAACTTAAAAATTAAAGACATATTGGTAATATTATATTAACAAGTTTTTAAGAGGTTAAAGTTATGTTCTTTTCTTGCCTTATAAAGCTTCTTAAGCATGTACGCAATCCAAAACACTATACTAAAAAAATTATCTTATAATATTAAACCGAATAAGTATTGCGTTGATAAAATAAAATTGACATCATGTTTTGTTTTCACTTGCGGACATTTAGAGAGTTCTTGACAGAATGAAGCTTCATAAGGTAATACAATTGTTTTTTGTTAGTTGTTATTTTAAAACTTTAGTAAACGTTGTCGTGTTAAAATCACTGAACCATTTCCCGATCCACCTTCTCTATATAAAAACCGACTAAAAACCCACACTATTTCTGGAACTGCAAGAAATGACTAATGTGATTCGCTGCTCGAACCAAATAGCCGCCTAAGACTGAACATCTCAGTCATTAGCGGGAGTTACTTAACTTAATTAGGTCTATTTATGAAAAGTTTGGTTTATTTCCATCTGATATAAACTAAAAAATGCCTTATTTGGTTTTAGCACCTGATATAAACCAAAAATGACTAATGTGATTCGCTGCTCGAACCAAATAGGTGCCCATACGGGTTTTCGGAGTTGACTGGGTAGCTTAATTAGGTCTATTTATGAAAAGTTTGGTTTATTACCACCACATATAAACTAAAGATGCCCTTATTAACCCATATATTCTATGGTCTCAATACAATGGTTGTAAAACAAAGTATAAATTTCTTGAAAAAATGATCTTGCTTAAGTATAAATACTTATACTTTTATATTTTTGGGTAGTATTTAGAAACTCATATAATTTATAAGTACACACTTTGTTGATAAAGCTTTGATATTTGTTTGCCACAGGTTGCATCTCTGCCTGCTGAACAAGATAGTACTAACACGGCAGAAAACGTTCCCCACCAGAAGTTGTGGTTGTCAACGACAGCGATGGTGTCAAGAATGTAAGTAATGCTACCACAAATGATACATCCCAAAACATCCAAAAAAACTTAAGTTTAATGCATAGATGTTGATATAGAAATATCAGCAGATGGTTACAGAAGGAGGAAGTACGGCCAGAAGATAGTGAAGGTAACTCCTCATCCCAAGTGCATCACATATTTCTTTTGCACTTTACGTTCAAATCATGATTGTGGGTCGTTTTTGTTACCAATATATGTGACATTGTGACATCTAGGATTTCCTCTTTGAAATATGAAGTAAAACTCATTCAGACTATAATGCACTTAGGAATAGTTGGTTGACTATAATGCACTTGGGAGTAGTTGATTGGTACCTGCTATTTCTTAAAACCAATACGCAAAAAGAGGGTGTTTGGGATCGATTTTTAAGTGATTTTTTTGGCATGCTGAGATATGAACCCATATGAGGTGATTTGTTTTAAAGGTAACTAATGGATGTTTATAATTTTGCTAAACACACCTGTATTCGTTGTGCATTTAAATGCCTTATTTTGATAGTCAAAATTATTAGTTTTAAGTCTCGACATTGATGTGATATCTAAATTAAGTTAAATAAAGAATATGAAATACTAAAAGCGAACCACAAGATTATTTTTACCTACTAGGTGCTTCAGCATTTCAACTCATGAACTAAAACATAGCATTGTATTGTTATTATCTAAGCGTTCGAATTTGTATGCTAATACAGACGTGTTTTATAAAACAGGAACATTAAATGTCAGAAAACGTTGAATTGTTAGCGCGATAGTCTTTTCCAGAATCTCATTGCAGGAGTTCTGTAATACCGCAGTTGAATTACAAGTGTGACAGTAAGATGATGGAAAACTGACAGTAAGATGATGGAAAATTAACAATAAGATGATGGAGATGAAAATAGACCAAATACAAGTGAAGAGTCTGACTTAAAGTTACTTAACACACTTTGTTTGTTCTGTATAAGGATCTTGCTGTTATGTATGTTTATTCAACCTTTTTGAACACTTATGCTACTTTATTTGTTGGTGTTTGTTACAAAATGTTTAGTTTCTATCTACAATATTTTGTCTTTGATTTATATTCCTGATATTTACGAACCTCTGGAATAAAAAACGCTTAAAACAAAACGTCCCATTGCGGAGCGCGGGTATTCATCCTCGTTCGCATCTAATAACAAATGCAGATTCACATCTCCATTTAACATGTAGTTCGCTTCTTGACACATTTTGGATTCTGGTTCGCTAACTTTTGAGCCTAGACTCGCTTGTCTTGAACCTAAACTCAGCAAACTTCAGTTAACGCTTGGGTTCCCTGGCTTAACGCTAGTATGGTTCGCTTCTTTCACTTTCTAGTCTTCTTTTCCTTTAAAAATTGGTTTTCAACTTTTCGAAAACCCTAACTTGGTCGCAATGTTTTAAAACTACAAGCCATGGCTCGCTACTCTTGTTTGTTATGTTTTTTTAAAAGAGAAACTTGGTTCGCAAGTTTTTATATCCCGTTCACTTCTTTTTAGTAGTTCACTACTTTTCGAGTCTCGTTTACTTTTTTAAAGTAGGTTCACTACTATCAAAATCTGTTCTTTAATTCTCCTTTCATGAGCCTTCATTTCTCTATATAGTTTTTTTTTTTTTCCTTTAAAAATATGGTTTTCAACTTTTGAAATCCTAACTTGGTTCGCAAGTTTTAAACACAAGACATGGCTCGCTACTTTGTTAAAAGAGAAACTTGGTTCGCAAGTTTTAAATCCCGTTCACTTCTTTTATAGTAGGTTCACTACTTTCGAGTCTCGTTTACTTTTTTTAAAGTAGGTTCACTACTTTCAAATCTCGTTCTTTTCTTTCAAAGTAGGTTCACTACTTTCAATTCTCTCTTTCAAACAAAAACCGTTTTTTCGTCCTTTCAAACCAAAAACACAACTAAAATCACAAAATTAACAATTTAAACACATAAAGTTTAAACCTTTTGGTAATAACCTTGTTCTAAACACGTTTATAAAGCATAAAGTCAAAAAATTTAGATCTAAAAATAACATTTTTAAGCCAAGTTTGTGCCTTTTTGTCGTTTAAAGATGTAAACGTGATTTAGAAACAAAAATAAGCCAAAATAAGCTAAAATAGCCACGAAATACGCAAAAGAATGCTTTTTTCGACACAAACATAAACAAAACTCCCAATCTGTGCTTGGATGCCACTTGTTAACAATAAGAAACACAAGATAAAACACGAGCCGAAAGTCGGGAAGGCCTAAATAAGTAGTTAGCCATTTTAGAGAGAGTAGAGAGATGGAAAGGAAAGATGTGTATAATAGCTTAGAAGGAGAGAAAATACACACACTTAGAATGAGACTTCACCCCTCCTTGGAAGTAAGGAGGGGGTGTTTATAGCCTTAACACACATTAACTATCCTAACATGTCATTACTAGTCTGTGTGTGTGGCTATTTCATCTAAATATAATTCAGTAAATGTCGCTCACATTTTAAGACTAATAATTACACATGGCCTATTTACATGAAATTACATTTGACTTTTGCACTATGATGAAATGACAGTTTTGTTGGTGATGTATGGTGAAGATGGTGTTCTATTATGATTGTGTTAACTTAGACGGTTGATTGAGCTTGTGTTGTTTTTCCTTTATTAAAATATAAAGATTGTATATGAAATAATAAAATAGCTAAAAGGTACAAGTATATGAAACACATACACTAGAATCTTTTGAAATCTCTTTAAAGCAAAAGATGAAAAGAAAAATGTAGAAAATTGTTGTTGATGTTGTGTTGTTTTGTGGTGTCTTTTAACAAAGCCTCATTTTATAAGCCAAGAAAAAATTTCATTCCAACTTGAAGCTTTCCCACTCAACTATTTCATGTAACATTCCACATGAAAAAAATGATACCAACTTGAAAGCATTTCAATCTTCCAACACCATTCCATCTTGAGAGTTAGAAAAAGATAGACTAGCATTGCAAGTTCGTGGGATTGAATAAGGTAATGGATTGCACGATACGTAACCCATAATTATACAAATATAGTTTTAAATATAACATGTAATATATAATAGAATTTTGAACAAGATCATGTTTTAGCAACGAACTGAACCGAAGACCACCCAGTAGGCTGCACCTCCTCTCGATAAGCCTTACCGTTAGGCCCATAAGGGATGTTGACCTACATCCATGGTCGAAATGAGGAATAGTACATGAAACAATAAAATGGCAAAAAGGTACAACTATGTGAAACACATACAATATAATCTTTTGTAATCTCTTAAAGGCAAAAGATGAAATGAAAAATGGAGAGAATTGTTTATGATGTTGTTGGTGGTGTTTTAACTCTACACGAAAGCCTCATTTTATAAGCCAAAAAAAGAGTTCATTCCAGCTTGAAGCTTTCCAACTAAACCATTTCTTATAACCATTCCACATGAAGAAAATGATTCCAACTTGAAAGCATTTCAAATTTCAAACACCTTACCATCTTGAGACTTAGAACAAAATACACTAGCATCACAAGTTGTGGGATTGGAAAAGGTAAATTGGATCGCATGATACCTAGCTAACATATGTCATACAAATACAGTTTTAAAAGCAATGTCTCATACCCCGCTCCGGAATGATTACATACTGTTATTGTTATAGTTTTAATAGCATGGAATACACAAAGTAACTAAAAAGAAGATCATTCCGCCACTGCATGATGACTAAATGCAAAAAAAGCCGTCAAATCATCAGTCTCGATGGATGTGTGATCACTGCTGAATATGCACATTGTTTTGCCCTTTTCATACGATACCATCGCCACTCGCCCCTCCTACGTACAGATACAAGTTGTTAGTTGGCATTATTTGCTATTTTTTATTGCGGCTTGTCTTGTTTCGATTGCTCTCTTCTCTTGTATGATCAAACTTTGGAATAGGCATTAATTAATCATATATAGTTTCTCCTGTTTCGATGGACCAGTGTTTTTATTGTGTTTGTGCGAATATGTAGAAAAAAGTAGGAAAGCTCAATTAAAACAAAAAGTGGAAAAGCATGAGTCTTATGAGAGAAAAAGAAAATAGTTAGGTTTCTAATTAGTACTTACGGATATAGATCAGGTAAGCAAATTTCATATAATTTATCCTCGATTATATATACAGATCGAATAGAAGATTTAAACTAATTCATGCAAGTTAAAATGCTAAAGTTCTCTTATAAGTTATCAGTAACATATTAGAGTTTGAGTTGGGAAGTGTTCATTATTCAAAGCCCTAAAATCTCATACGGATCAGTTAGTCAAGCCATAATTAGTAGTAGTTCTATGTCAAGACTGCTTTTTTTTACAGGACTTTCGGACCCCGTATATGTGTCTATTTCCTATGATCTGTAAGTCGATCTCAAACCCGACTTTACAGTTAATTTATTCGAGTAATTCATATATTTGAGTGCATTTATCTATTGAAGAGAAAAGCTAAAGAAGAAAGTCTTGGGTAAAATAGTTGCATAGAGAGTAGTTGAGACCAAAATGATGATAGAAAATTTGTTTTTGACCACCAAAAAGAATGTTGGAAACAAAAGGTACAATAAAGACATGCCCACCACTTAAATCAACTTATTCCTACCAAAAATGATTACTGATTACTGAAATATACTCATAGCCTTGTCTCATCTTTTTTGCTGGTTTTGCCAGTCAGGTGTCAAATGGTGGGATGTAACTATCATATACATCAAACACTCTTTACCAACTTAATTAGTTGCTTTAAACTCCTAAAAGGTGTTCCAAGAGGCAGATATATACGTTAATATGCTGATATTCGGAGATTGTTGTGTTATTATCAACGTGGTTAACTAGTTATTATCAAGTTATACAAATTTGATGCGAGTCCCAATACTCCTTAATATCTTAGACATAGCCCTTACTTATAGCAACTTCTCAATCTTTATTTGTTATGTGTGCTTTTATTGTTTCGTAAAAAGTATTATTTGGTAGTTTGTAGTTTGTACATAGTGTATCGTCTCTTTTTCATTCTCTTGCCAACTACATGGAACCATGTCTCGTAGGATACATGTGTGAATATACGTCGTTGATTAGATTATCGGGTATACATATTTAAAGATTAGCCAACCTTAGATGCCGGTTGGTTTACTTGACTAAATATTAAAAACCGTAACCTTATAACATTGCAAGCAGTGAACTCATGCCTCTGAAAGCGTGCCTGTATGAATGAGCCGATGACTCATAGACAATGGAGGGAACCCACCGGGTAGCAAAGGTGAGACTTCATAGGTAAACTGTCATTCCTTTTGGACCCAAACCTGGGTGATCTATCCATAATCATGTTGAGGAATCAATGGATGAGCACGACTATGAAGATAAGTTAAATTTTTCTATTAATATTTTCTTGGTGATAAAAGAAAAACAAATGAAGATATGATAAGGAACATATAATTTGCATGTATTGAACTGATACACTAATTACCATAGTTGCTAATTAAGTAATATTATGATGGGTTACAACAATGTCTTGAATGCTTTTAGAAAATGACATGATGATCACATACGAAAAAAGCATAAAAGCCAAAAAGGGAAGCAGTCTTATAGACGAAGTTTTTCAAAGGTGTATAATTCCACCGAAGTGTTTGCAAATCAATTGTAGGGCCTTTTTGGGTGCTAAAATATTTAATTTGGTCAGACTTTCATGAATCGGTTTTCATATGAAATGTAGTGCAATAGTATCCATGGCAAGACAATCATCCCTTTTTTGCTATGAAAATCACCACTATATTTTCACTTGATGTGGCCTACCACTCGATGCCTTCTTTATCTGTTTACTTTTTACAACAATTTTTTTAAGGTCGATAACCCATTTTGTCAATCTTTCAGGAAAACTTTTGACAAACATATGGCACTTGTATACATGTAAACGCTTGCAGAAGTTATCTAGTATCTTTTAAACATGCCTTAAAAAGTTAGATTATATATAGCATATGTACGTTCTCTATACTTAATACGTAATCCTGAACCAATATTTGAAGTTGAACTAGACTTGCACGATAAAATCGAAGTTGATGTTTGAGTTGCAATTTTTGATGACCACTTAAAGTTCGAACTTATAGCTTCCAAAAACATGATACTGACATGCGTTCGAGGTAACTTAAGGCCATGCGTATTAAACAGCTTATACCCTTTGATTGGGATCGTTGATAATAGCTTTAAGCTATTTTAAATGCATAGAAGTTTTATATATCGGACCAACGCATTATATTTTCCTTTTCAAATATATAATTTACAGAGAAATGATCAAAATACTAAGTTTGAAAGAACTCACTCTTTCAAACTTCTATTAGTAGTAATTAAATGGTAAGCTTGCATCTAAAAATTCGTAATATTATTTAAGTGTTAGCATCTAATAATTCGTGGCTATGCTTCAAAATGTAATTATTACATTGTTAACATTCAGATCATTTATACAAAATCTTGGGCCTCGTAGTGAATTTTAGTCTTCAAATCATTATGTTTCAAAATTTCCCAAAACAAATCATTGTGCTTTTAGAAACCAAAATTGAAAAGATAAAACAGCTAAAAAAATATAAAGTATTGTTGAAACTTTACACTAATAGACGTCTAAAACTGCTCACTAAAAGGATCTAGGCAAAATATTTAAATCAATGAATGTCCTAATACAAGAAATTCTGCATTTAAGTGGCTGAATTTCACTTTTGGCTATATATTTATCCGAAGGAACTAATTTTGTCATATGCACAGATCAGTTGATTACTACATTTGATCATGACGAAGATTAGGATAACTTCTACATATACTTATAGTTATATATAATATAACTCGATCCGATCTCGTGATCGTCGAGTTTATTTTACAGGATAGATTGCACAGCCAATTGTATCTTGTGAATATCGGAAAACAATGTAACTAAATCTCAAAATCGCGCATAAATGTATAAAATAATTTTTTTCTTAACAAATAAGTGGAACGTCACTATTTGACAAGCTGCGTTAATCGTTTCTAATATGACGGTACTTTCCGATGTAATTTTTTCAATGGAAAAATCCATCGTAGACAGTTTATCTAGTAATGATTCCTTAAATTAATTAATTAATGCTAAAAATGTGATGAAAATTAAAACAAAAATTACTAAATAGGAATATTTGGTTCCCAAAAATAAGGGTTATGCTTTGCTTCATTGTAAGATTATATTTTAGAACCTCAAACGTAAATATCTATCTATATCTATATTATATAATAAAAGAAATTTTTTTGAAATGTTGCTTATGTCACAAATGACATCACTAATGACATCATAAATGATGTCATTAATACCAACATGGAAATGCAAATTATTAATTATGAAGTTTTTTATTTCATTTAACCCTGCCATTTAATAGAGATTGTGTGACTTTTGACTCACAATTAATATGAGCCGAAAATTATGCAAGGTTACCATAAATATAATGTGTTTTTATTCTCCTATAAATTAAACGTTTCTTTCACACAAATTATATGATAGGTTCAAAATTCAAACTATTACCCATCACGGGTATATCTTCATTGCTATCGCCATACTTTTTTTTATGTTTAAATTCACACTCAATGTTTCATCTTCTTTTTTATTAATACGTTTCAATTTTTACAGGTTGATTTGGAGATGTCGAGATAAACCCAATTGAAGAATGAAATTCAAGATGTCTTTTATTCTAACTCAAATTTGGTTTGGTTCATTCGAGTAACATCCATATCTTTTGCTGCTTAATTATAATTTTAATAAACAATTTTTTTATTGATTGAAGGTCTAGATTCATAAATTTGTTTGAATTGAATTTGATATTATTTTGGTGATTTGAATTCACAACCTCGACGTCTCTTTTTTCTCAATATCGAAAGTTCATTCATCTCATTTTCGAAGGTATGTATAAATCGAAATTTATGACTAAATGTTATGTGTCAATCAGATTAATACAAAATTAAGGGTTTAACTCATATGTTTAGTTTCAGTATATAATCCAAATTTAGGGTTTAAGTCTCGATATAAACTTTTTTGGTTGTCTGTTAAAATAGGTTATATTTCGATCTCATCAAAATCCATATGCAAGCTGTAAAACTAAGTGAAATCAAAAACCGGGTTTTGTTATTGTTGGTTGAATCGACTAATATTTTGAATGTGTATGTCAATTGATAGTCAAATATGGTAATCTTGGTTGTCTGTTCCAACTTTCAAAACGAATTAATGGATTTTTAATCATTTTATTAGTTTTGTGCTTTTGTGGCTTTTTCATAATTAGTAAGAAAAGACTACTCTTTTAATGATCATGGTTGATGTTTAAATTATTTACGGGTTGGCTTATTAGAATGGTGAAACTTTGTTAGTAGGGGGTTTTAATTCTGATATTCAGGTTTTCTACGGGTTGGCTTATTACAGGATATGTCATCTTAAAGCTGCCTAACAAGTGTTTGATATAATGCTTAACGATGGTTGTCGTGTAAATGAGGGAACACTTAGTCTTTCACAATGTTGATTTATAATTTTTTAATGTTGTACATACATTATAAAGATCTATAATATTTACTCTCTATTGTTCTTTCCTATGGCTATATCTAACAACTTATATTTCTCTCTGTCACTTAATTGAGATTGTTTGACTTTTGACCCACAATTAATATGAATAAAAAATTATGCAAGGTTACCATTATGAATTCATACATATGATACATATGAGGTATCACACATTCATTATAATGAATGTACAACATTGAAAAATTATGCATGAACTAATTATGTAATTATCGCTTCAGGCAAGATCTTTCCAGAAGAATCAATTGTTCCAGGTCAGCAAGAAACTAGAACCGGAAGGTAATCTATGCTTTGTGACTTTCACGCTCTGTGATTATAAAAGTAAGGTGCTCTGCTCTAATTTATAAATTTGATTACTGTGCTTTATTCTAAAATTGCTCATTGTGACTTGATTTTCATTCATATTTATTTATTATTGTTAAAACTGGTGGGTCGATCTATTCTCTTTTTTAGTCCAGTTTTGTTTGAAGTTTGTAAATACTTGTGTTAATCTGTTAAAATTATTCTTAAATAAACTATTACTTGGTCTTTTTATCTCCAATTGCAAGCATGAATCTTAAAACTATATCTGTTAAATAAACTATTACTTGGTCTTTCGAAATTTTCCGCTAAACGTTTGAGAATTAAATTTTTGTAAATTGAAGTGTTTGAACTTTGCTTTTTTAAACTTTTTATAAGCCACCCGTGATTTATCACGGGTTTATAAGCTAGTTTATTTATACTACATTATAAAGTATCTGAGTTTTAATTATTTTAAGTTAAAAAACATTATTATAAAAAGAAAATTAGAAAATTTATGTAAAATTTCAAAATTTAAGTCTTAATTCAAAAACATATATAACAGCTCATACCTTTTAATGAAATTATTTAAAAGAACAACTCACTAAACTTATAAACATTAATTTATTAATAAAATTTGAAAAATAAAAATGTTAACCATTACACTATTAATAATTTAGAATGTCTACTTTAAAAAAAAATATATCTACTACTTATAAACTATTTGGGAAATGCTAAATAAAAAACGTTCAAAATAAAAAACATTTGTTCGACAGTTAACCGCCACCGCGTTACACTTGTACCATCCTAGTATATATAATGTTATAGTTGGTACTTGAACCTAGTATTTGGTTAGTCAAACTTAGAGCACGTTAGATACTGTTACTATATATGAATGCCACATACAAAAGGGAGTGTTCAAGCCAAAGTATTAAAAGACAGGAATGGCATTTTAGATTTCACTCTCTTTCATTATCTCTCATGTTTTAGTGCTCAAGCTTACAACATAAAGTCGGATCAAGTTTCAGAATTCAAGACATCCCAATAAAGCCTCTATCCTTTTACAAGAATTCCTAAACCTTTAAAATATGAGAAGTCAAAGTAAAGAATTTATGTGCCTCTACATCTTCATCTTATTGTTTCTACAATCACAATGTGTGATATCAGTTGAAGAGTCTTCTACTTCTTCTTCAACCATGTACAATCTTTCTCATCATCGTAATCGTCATCATGATCATCATGTTGAATGTAAAGATGTTGGTCAAAAGTGCCATACAGATGAACAACAAGATGGTTTTGGTGATAACAAGAGGAAGATCCATACAGGTCCAAACCCCTTGCACAACAGATGAAATATACATATTAAGTATATATATTACATGAAGGATCCTCAAGCTTAAGATAAGGTTTTGTAAAGAGGTGATTGTGGCTACCAACAAAGAAGTATACCTCCAAAATAAATCATGGTATTCTATATGAAGTTACTGTATATTATTATTATTCATTTTATAACTCAAGCTCTAAGTTTCTTCTTCTCTCTCTCTCTTTTTTTTTCCATTCTATATTCCAAAGTTTTGCTATTAAAATATATGGTTATATATGTAGGTTTTTCATTAGAAATGGTTTTAGAGAGAGATTTTGCTTGTATGAATAAAGGATGGAGATTGCTTCTCTATTTTCAATATAAAGAAATTATATATATTTTTTTTGTTGGAACTGTTATTTTGGGCCTTCAAATAGTTCCTAACTATGAATGTCTTCTGTCAGGATTTCCAAAAAAGGTGACCATCTGTATTAAATTTTTCATCAAACATTCAATGTTCCTATATGTTACAGTATTACTATGAATTAAAACTTTCAAACTAGTGTAGGATCATTTTTGTTCCATTATGTTTTTCATCAAACATTTAAGTAGTTTTTCTTATGTTAATTATTATGCACTAAAACTTTCAAATCTAGGATCATTATCATCTTCCTTCTAGGTGTCATTACCCTACAAGACTCCTGCATGTGATTAGAATACATATACACCAGAAACATTCTTGACAAAAATAATACCGATGCATAATTACTTAATTAGCAAAATAAGTAAATAACATGCTAGTTTAGTAGTTGAAATGCTAGAAACTGTACACTGCACTTTTCTTTTTGCAATTTCAGTATTCTGTAAATATGATGGTCATGATGACGTGTAAGACACTATGGTTGATAATCCAATTCAGTTTTTCTATAATATACATGTTTGCGCCAAATCATCTGAAAGATCTAGCTAGGCCTTTCATAGCTTGTTTTTATTAATGACGAAAACCCCATGGTAGTATTCTTTGGTGACAAGGCAGGTAAACCTGGAACTCAACAGACCACCTGCGAGACCCATGGGAACCTCTTAAATCATAGCTTTCCACAATTGCGTTTGTGGCTAACGAGATTCGAACTTAAAATTCCTTTTGCTAGGATTCTCAAGCCTTAATCTAAGCTTCCCCCTCGGGGTAAACATTTCACTTCAAAGTTCGATAATTAGTCATTTGGCTGCATTTAAACAGTTGCATGTTATCAAAGTCTGTGGACGGATCTTTAATTTCAATGTAAACTAGGCAATATTTTTTATCACAAATTTACACACCCGGAATCCAACATGTTTATCATATCTCAAGTAGAATCTGAACACTTGATCACTTGATACAGGGACACCTTAGAAACACAATACCGCTAGTCAAACCTTTTTTGAAGGTAGGCAATATATAATTTTTTTTCTTTATGGGCATTCTCCATGAATAACATGTACGATCTACGTGATAGATTAATGTATATGTTGGAAAAACATGGAAGATGGTGTTTAATAAAGTTCCCTTTTTTCAAATTTTTTCTTTTCCAAAAGAAGATCTAGTGCCATCAAGGGTGAGATTGTATTGGTTATTATGTGCCATCAATATACCTAAGACCCAAATGGTTTTGATAGCTTATATGCGAGTTAGAAAGTATGAAGTGTATATGACTTTTTTACGTTCTATGGGAAGACTGTGTCATCACTTCCCATCAGAGCGAGCAACAACGTCCCAGAACCTAAACGATTTTAGCAAGTTGGTAAATGGCTCGCTAACCGATGTTATGTCTTAAAGAAATACACAACACATAACAACTCACGAATTTAATAATTCCCAATGCTTAGTTGCAAAATTCCATAATTTGTACATTATGCAAGTTTCTGATGCAAATGTGCATTCTTTTAAATCTATCTTTTTGGAAAATATTACTTGGCTAGGAAATATGGTATTAATCCCATATTAATTTATAATTAAGTTTGGTACTCTTGCATTCGTGCTTAAAACTCATGTGATTCCCTAAATTATATGCTTGTGGGTTTTGTGTAACCCAATACGCATATAGAGGGAAGATACAACAGTGTATCAACACGATTTAGAGTATTTATCACAATTAGTTCGATTATTATCATTTCCATACACATCCACATACAATACTATGCAACTGTTCGATTACATAATGGGACTACTAGTAGGGAACCGTCATTCTTATCTCGTTCATGGTGACTGTATGAACCCTACTTTAAGTATACCGAAATGCCATCCATCAAATAATATTTTTTTTGAAGGGCATCCATCAAATAATATTAATTTTATGTTTCTTGAAGCTAGCCAATGTGCGTAGATGACAAGGGTGCACACAGAAAACCATTTTATCATCACAACTACGCAAGTAAATATGATATAAGTATGTGTATGTTTTCGAACTCATGAATGTCTGCAAAAGAACTGATGGATTCGAGAAAACTATGGTTCTGCACAAAAAAATCCCAATACAAGACATTAAGGTGAATTTTAATGGAATTGTGATATCAATGACTTGCTTGTATTGTATTTAATTATTATCACACCCTCAAAATATCACAGCCGAAGGTAAGTGGGGCGTGACTTCATAGCACAAAGTCACAAGTCATATATCGAACGACCTCTACATGAGTCATTTAAAAATACCTCGTTTGATTTACTTGAAATAAATAAGTTTTTCAACATGACAAATCCAAAAGTTTTACATCAAAAGAAAGATAAGTTTTAATACAGTCAAATGAGTAATGTTCATAAAGCAAATCTCCAATACAATGCGACCATCAATGAGTGACTCTACCATGAACTTCAAATGCTAGCCAAGTACCATGCAATTACGGACCTGAGAAATACATGCTTAAAATGTCAACATAAAGTTTGTTAGATCATAGGTTTAAGTAAGTATAAGTGTGGACCACAAGGTTTTTGAGTGTCTGACTATTATAATAAATGCAATATCACACAAAAACTATTACTATTGCACTAAGCTCATGACACCGAAGCCTAACCAAAGTTCAAGTTGTTACAAGTCGCTGCCCCGGAATTCGATGTTTTGCCGAAACACCCCGATATTACCTTGAATGAAATGCGCCCATTTGACATGATAGTGCGTTGTTACTTACTTGGACGGGGGTTGTCAATCCCAATAGATCTATCAACATCATTCGTGCTTACACAAAGTAATCAACAGTTCATGATAGTCGGGACTTCATGGCAATAGGGTAACTTAGGCAATACGTAAAAGTTTAAAGTACTTGTGTTCATAAATAAAAACGAGCAATGTATTCTCACCCCAAAGTAATTCAAAACGAGTAAAGTTATAGTTCGTAAACAAGTAAAAGTGAGGCTATGGAACTCACCTCAATAAAATAAGTGATTCGCTAGTAGTACGAGTTCAAAAGTAACCAAGTATCCTAACCGCAACCTAATTTAATAATAAGACGCTTTAGGTTTACAACATGAAGTGAACTACATGCACATGAGTTTTTTAAATATTTTTATCGCCCATATATACTTGTGTCCAAAGTTTACCAAGTTCAAACATGTGATTTAAATCAAGTTTACTAAGTAATTAAACTTAGAAAATATGAGCAGTTAATCTGTGGCAGAAATTACTCCCAACTTCTCGGGTTCATAACTCTTTTATTTTCTACTCAAACAAGTCTATTCAAAAGTCTAGGGTGAATGTTTTTGAGTTTTCTTTCAAAAAATATAAGACTTACAACATGAATCAAAGTTTAAAAGGTAAGTGTCTTACAAGACATGGATGTCAAACTTTTTTTGGGACAGAATGTTTTACCAGTTTTGTTATTGCCATAACTCGCTCAATATTTATCCTCTAGTGTTGATTCAACTCGCTGAGTTTAAGTCTATGTCTTAACTACAAAAATTAGGCTCAACATGCCAAACTACTCTTAAGCTGCTTGATGTGTCGTTGTGTGGTGTTAATTTTATGATTCAAGTTTTAAATTTATATTTTGCCGACTTAACCAAAAACAACACTTTAACGGGCAGTGTACCGGATCGGTGGTAGTTTCGTGGTAAGTAAGGTGTCGATCACTAAGAGCGAGAAACAATCTTTCAATTTATTAATATTTTGGTTATCTAAACTAAGTTAGTTCTATTCTATGTTAAACCTATGCTAAACCTATGTTAATCCTAAATCTAACGGATAAGGGGGTTTTCAGCCTGAGAGATTGGCACGGGTTTTGTGATGACTGAAACCAACTTAAGACACTAAAACACACGCAAGTAAATTAACAGAAGATAAAAGAGCAGTCTAGCCAAATATAAGACAACTATATTAACCATTATTAATCTACTCAGAACGTTGGTTTATTTATTTAATGCAATGATTACTTATCTCGAGGCGGCGTATCATTCTTAAGACTTAGGCGGTACTTCTTTCTAAGACCTAGATACGAAGAATTCTGTCATAATTAAACGCATCCGCATAAAGCATCTTTATTTGCTAATTATAATCTATCTTATGGATTAAAGCAATGGTGATCCTGTTAAACCATAGCTCATAGAGACTTTACCCACTTACTACTTAAAGGCAATTCATACTTTACCAATTAATTAAGAACGTACTCGTTGATCCCAAGGGTCACCTGCCGGTCCAACTAAGCTCGCAATCTAAAGGCAAAGATAGGTCATTATTCGTGATCCTATTGGTCTAGATGTATAAATTACTATATGGAGAGCCATCCCGACATCTAGATTACTTGGTCCGTATAACTAGATCCAGTTGAATAATAGGTTGCATACAAAAGCACGTAAACAAGTATAAACTGATAAATATAAACAAGTAATCAATGATAAATTAAGCAATCGATATAAACAAAACTAAACATTCAAATCTTCATAATAATGGCTAATACCCAAAGATATATCTAGTTGAATGATAGGTCGCATACAAAAGCACGTAAACAAGTATAAACTGATAAACATAAACAAGCAATCAATGATACCAAAAACTGAATGATTACAAGAGTATACGAGATTACAAGGTGTTTCCTATGGAATTAATTACTATGCTCGACCTCTTCTGCTCTTCTAAAAATTGACTTTTATGGTTAAGGTATCAAAAATATGATTTAGCACAATGAAAACCCATTTTTAGGTTTTCTATTTATAAGGTATGGAATTTGGTCAATACGGCGTATCAGGGGTTTCTTAGAGTAGGGACCACGTTCGATATCTTCCAGAATATTTTATTACTATATCTTGAATACGGCGTATAGACTTCTTCTGGATACGGCGTATTGAATCTTGTTCCTTCGTGGTCTTTAGTGAAGTGCAGGCACAGATACGCCGTATCTTCCTTGATGGATACGACGTATAGGATGTCAGAATCAGTTTCTTCATATTTTTTTAAGCTCCAGAATGCGTGCCTTTTAGCTAATCTTCACTAAGTACTCCATAATTACTATAATTCTTAAATACAAACTATTAAGTAACAATTCTTTGTAATAATTATACAAAATGGGTTATTTACATGGGATAAATGATGCTATAAAAGTAACGTTATTTGATGTCATCACATACAATATCAAATAAATGGTATTTACGTTTGTACTAAGCTCATGACACCGAAGCTGATGTTATGTATCTGTTAAATGCCAAGTAAGGTTGCCAAGTAGGTATCTAACTCAAAATACCTAGATATCTGACATGTTATACGTTCGTTTGATCGGTACTATGCATGTGTACCCGATACAGGTAAGAATCACCAAAACCCGAATGGGGATTATCAGTCCCAATAGATCTATTAATAGCATTCACGCTTACTCACAGTAATTAGCGGTTCATGATAGTGGCAGTAATGAGCTAAAGGTACTTAGGCAAAATCCGCAAATAGTACAAGTATAGTAATGTACTTATGTTCGAGGTTAAAAGCAAGCAATGTTTCTCATCGTAAAAGTTGTAAAGAATTTGTAAATAAGTAAAACGTGGGACTATAAACTCACCTTAAGTAAGACAGTGAGTAGAGAAATAATCCGAATGTAGAACGTACACGAACGAATCCTAACCGCGACCTAAATATATTACACGCTTTAGAAATAAGCAAAGGACACGAAATGTTGGAATAAACCGTTTTAGAAATCCCGGCCATCAATGATGTCTAATTACATCCGCTACGTTTATTTTTCGCCTAAAAACACTAAGTGACCTTAAAATCTAGTTTTCACTTTTATTTCGTCAATATGTACTTTTCGTCTAATATTAAGTTTCCATTTTTAAAAAACTACTTAACGGTCTCTAAATAATACCCTAAGTAAGTTTCTAACGCGGCCTATTAATATATACATGTTGCTATAATATTCGCTAAAGTTTTTATACCCCAAACGGACCCGAAAATGCTCGAAAACCCAAATTTATGTTTCAATCAACTTTATTTTAGTAAAATAAAATCTTAGATTTTTTCCGACTTTGAAAGAGCATAACTCTTTTGTTAAAAACATTCACGACTCCACTGGAAGCTACGATAGAAGAAAAAAAATTGTTCTCTACAAGTTTTCTTTTATACATTTTAGCTAATTCGGACCCGAAATGGGTCAAAACACACTTTTAAAATTCAGACAGATTTAACCGAAAACAGTTTTGTGCTGTCAAAAACTATAATGTGTCGACAAACTTAAAACGATGATAACTTCTTCGTTATAAGGCGGATTTTCGTGTTCTTATCAACAAACACACTCTTGGTGTTTTTGCTTCTTGGTTCAAAATCAATCACACAAGCACGTATCATATTTTCTAACGTCTCAATGGTTCTTTCACTCTGACCATCAGTTTGTGGATGATAAGCAGTACTCATATCCAGCTGAGTACCCAATGCTTTCTGAAGCGACTGCCAGAAATGATATGTAAATCTATTGTCTCTATCAGAGATGATCGAAACCGGCACTTCATGCCTCGAGACTATTTCTTTCAAGTATAGTCTCGTTAGTCTCTCCATCAAATGTGTTTCCTTCATTGGCATGAAATGTGCAGATTTAGTGAGTCGATCAACGATAACCCAAATTGTATCATGACCACTTGACGTCTTTGGCAGTTTAGTGATAAAATCCATTGTAATCCTTTCCAACTTCCATTGTGGAATTTCAGGTTGTACTAGTAAACCGGATGGCTTCTGGTGTTTAGCCTTAACCTTTGCACACGTCAGACACTTACTGACATAGGTGGCGATCTTTGCTTTCAGATTGGGCCACTAATATAATTTCTTCAGATTCTGATACATCTTATCCAATCCAGGATGGATGGAATATTTAGACTTGTGCGATTCCTGCATAATCAAGTCCCTCAATCCCCCAAAACGTGGTAACCAACTCCGTTTCTTAATACAGAGCGTTCCATCGGGATGAGTCTCAAACTCTTTGTCTATTCCACGTAGGATTTCTTCCTTGACGTTTTATTCCTTCATTTCTTCTGCTTGAGTATTCAAAATTTGGGATGGAAGGTTTAAATCAATTGTCATCATTAAGGCTCAAACTCGTAGCGGCTTAATCCTTTCCTTTCGGCTTAAGGAATCTGTCACCACGTTCGCCTTTCCCGGGTGATAACGAATCTCACAATCATAATCACTCAATAGTTCCAACCATCAACATTGTCTCATGTTCAACTCCTTCTGATCAAGAATGTGTTGTAAGCTCTTGTGATCAGTGAACATGACACACTTCGTGCCATACAGATAGTATCTCCAAATCTTTAGAGCGAACACTACTGCTTCTAATTCTAAGTTGTGAGTCGTGTAGTTCTTCTCATGAATCTTGAGTTGGCGAGATGTATAAGCTATGACTTTCTCCTTCTGCATCAAAACCGCGCCTAACCCTTTGTGCGAAGCATCATAGTAAACCACGAAGTTTTCGCTTCCTTCGGATAATGCTAAAATCGGCGCACTACACAATTTCTGTTTCAACAACCGGAATGTTGCCTCATCTTTCTCTCTCCAATCAAACTTTACGCTCTTCTAAGTTAACTTTGTCATTGGCTTGGCAATTTTTAAGAATCCTTTGATAAATCATCAGTAATATCCGGCAAGACCTAAAAATTGACGAATTTCTGTCAGAGTCTTAAGCGATGCCCAATCCTTGATTGATTCAATTTTAGTAGGATCAACGTGAATGGCTTCACTATCAATCATGTGACCGAGAAATTTCACTTTTGGGAGCCAAAATTCACACATGGAAAATTTAGCATACAATTCCTCCTTTAGCAATTCTAAAATTTACTTAAGATGTTCTACATTCTCTTGCTTGCTCTTAGAGTATATTAAGATGTCATCTATGAATACTATCACAAACTTATCCAAATACGATTTACACACCCGATTCATGAGATCCAATACCGCCGGTGCGTTGGTCAATCCAAAAGTCATTACTTGGAACTTATAATGACCATAACGAGTTCTAAATGCCATCTTTGGAATATCCTCTTCTCGGACTCTGAGTTGGTGATAACCAGACCTCAGGTCGATCTTTAAGTAGACACTCGATCCTTGAAGTTGGTCAAACAGATCATCGATCCTCAGAAGTGGATAACGATTTTTCACAGTAAGCTTGTTTAACTCGTGGTAGTCGATACACATCCTGAAAGATCCATCTTTCTTTTTGACAAACAAAATCAGAGCTCTCAAAGGTGGGGAACTTGGTCTTATGAATCCTTTGTCAAAAAGTTCTTGTAATTGATTCGACAACTCTTGCATTTCCGACAGGGCTAGTTTATACGGGGATCGTGCTACAGGTGCAACACCCAGGGACTAAGTCAATTTAAAATTCAACTTGTCGGGTTGGTGGGAGTCTTGGCAAGTCTTTTAGAAAGACTTCCGGATAATCCCGCACATTTTAAAAAATCCTCAAGGCACTTCTCCTCCGACTTGTCTTCCGCCTTCTTCTCGATAATCTGAGCTAAAAAATCAATACATCCTCTATGTATATACTTTTGAGTCTTGGTGCATGATATAATATTCAATCTAGAATTTCTTCTATCTTCATGCCTATCTCCTTGAATTGTCAACACTTTATTCCTATAGGGAACACGAACAATCTTCTCTTCACAAACGATCACATCGTGGTACTTTGATAACCAATCCATCTTGATGATGACGTTGAAACTACCAAGTTCTACGGGCATTTAGTCGATGTTGAACGGGTGATTATGAAAACTGAGGTGCAACCTCCTAGTATGGTATCGACTCCTATTAGCTTTCCATCAACTAACTCGATGGGGGTACTTAATGTCAAGGGCAGTTGGAATGATGTCACTTAGAAGGCTAAAAAGCTGTGGATACGAAACTTCTATCGGCTAGGTTCTAGGTATTTGCAACGATTGTGTCTTTAGTCTTTACTTCATGACCATTATAAAATTATAACAAATCTCTTAATTTTCTTGATTCTAACCCAATTAAAAAGGGTGTGTTCCTTACGCTCCTAGTAGTCCTTTTTCCTTTCATTGATAGTCTCCAAGGTCTTGACCTTATGACGAAGCACTAATGTAACCGCTCTGGTTGAGGAATTATCCTAGGGTGACTAGTGGTGTAATTCGATCTTTCGGCCGAGGATGTGGTCTAAGATAGGGCTGACTTTGTATGATAAGGTTATGTAAAAGTCTACTTACTCATTGTGCTTACTAATATGGATGTCTATAACTTGCACTGCTTATGAATACACATACAAAATCTTGCTTTTAGGATTATAAGCAAGAGATTGATTTTGACAAAAAATTTAAGGTGACTACTCTGAGCATAGCAAGGTCCTTCCTGAATTAGACATAGGTGGCCAAACTATCTGTAATTAAGGACTAACGATGAAATGCTCATTTTTGTTAAACTAGTTTTATGTTTCTCTGAATTAAATGGTATAAACTATATTGTTTACAAGGTAGTAGTCCAAAACGGTTTATAAAGTAGTAAAATAGTTCATGACATGAAAGCGAAATAGTTTATAAGATGACAACAAAATAATTTATAAGACGATATCAAAATAGTTTATAAGATGATAATAAAATGAATTATAGGATGATAGTGGAAATGTTGATAAGGCGATAACAATTTATAGGAGATGATAATAAAATAAGTTAAAGTGTAAGCGACAGATCGTCATGACACGAAAATTGATAGAGAATTTAAAAAAGCATCCACACAATACAACGAAATTTATAGGAAGGTACTAGTGCAAATCTCTTAGGGAATACAGTTCTAGAAGGCTTCGACTTAGGTCTTACTATGTAAGGCATGAAAATCACTCCTTAAGTATCAACATTGTTTTTGATGATGTTAGGGTCCTTGTGAGCCTTTCCTTTATTTTCTTTCTGGTTACCGCAATTTTGATTCTTCAACTTCTCGCACTCATCCCTGTAATGCCCTTGCTTTCCACACTCATAATGGATAATGGTAGCCTTCTGATTAGCCACTGGGGTCTTCTGACTTATTGTAGTAATGTGACACCTACAATCCATGGTCATATGACCAACCCTCTTGCAATTTTTGCACTTCATAGGACATGGCCTAGTGTGGTGTAGCTTACACTTGTTTTAGTTGGGTAAGGTTCTAGCATACCCTTTCTTGTTGCTTGGCCCAGCAGTGTGTGCCCTAACCACTTCACGTCTTTCGTTTGGTTGAAGGCCAGAATTCCTACCGTGATCACTTCCCCATTTTCTCTTGTTGTTAGCATTCCTTGCTACCGTGGTTCCCTGACGTACGACCTGATTCATTGAGTCGTGAGCCATGCGGATTTTTGTCTTGTAGATTGCAATAGCTTCAATAACATCAGTAACTCGTTGGGCTACAATCTGGTTAATCTCCGCAGAACTCATTCTTTGTCTCGTTGCTGACAGTTTATTCGAAGTCAACAGAAATAAAAGAAGAATAAAATAAGTCGGGTTCCTAAAGTTGTGTTCCAAAGATGAAATGTTACAAGGTGACGGGTTAAAGTCTTGTTCGAATTAATCGACATGTTTCTAGGCGATGGGTCACAAGATGACGTAGGTCTCTCAACAGTATATGATGGGTGTTCAAACTCGTTTTTGGAGTCAGATAGTAAGATAATCAGTGGGGTCGGCAGACTGTGACAAGTTTCAAGGTTATGTAAAACGATATTATGTAAAGTCACAAAAAAGTTTTAAAGACCATTGTATCATTCATGATGCCTTAGAAAGTTTAGAGACCATTGTGTCACTCACAATGTCTTGGGGGAAAGTTCTAGTATTTATATAAATAACTTTTATATAACACGAGTGTAAAATATGCACATATAAGGCAAAGCAACGCACGTATGGGAAAAGCACGTATAGGGTCTAGAATAATCTCCCCTTGCCCTAATCACGTAGTGTTTAAGCACACCAAGAATTCACGATGTTATGATGCAATGCTCACGTAATGGTTATAGTCTAGGCCTAATATGCATCCTAGTTACCTATAACCTTGGCTCTTGATACCAATCTGTTACACCCCCAAAATGGATCGCATCAGAATAGGTAATTTGAGGGCGTGACTTCATAAATATCATGAATCACAAAGCATAAAGAACGACCACTATATGGACGTTCATACCACATTGCATTAATAAAGATAAATAAGTTTTAAAATAATCCGAAGAACTTAGATGTCATAGTGGAAGCATTTAAATTTAGTTTCAAAGACAACGGGTTTTTAAATAAGTGTTCCATGAAAAGAAGTCCAAAATGCATGAAGACCTTACGTAACACAATAATGTTCCAAAAGCTAAGCACCTGAGAAAAACATGCTTAAAACGTCAACATACAGTTGGTAAGCTTATAGGTTTAAGTAAAGTATAAGTATGGATCACAAGATTTATAAAAGGTATGATCATTGTAACACATACAATATCACAGAATTGGTATTTACGTTTGTGCTAAGCTCATGACACCGAAGCTGATGTTATGTAGCAGTTAAATGCCAAGTAAGGTTGCCAAGTAGGTATCTAATACAAAATACCTAGAAATTCGACATGTTATACGTCCGTTTGATCGGTACTATGCGTGTGTACCCGATACAGGTAAGAATCACTAAAACCTGGACAGGGATTATCAATCCCAATAGATCTATTAATAGCATTTACGCTTACTCATAGTAATTAACGGTTCATGATAGTGGCGGTAATGAGCTAACGGTACTTAGGCAAAATCCGTAAACAGTAAAAGTGTAGAATATCTTAACACATATAGTATGGAATTCGTTTAGGGTTTTATAAAGAGAAAGATGTGGTTGGATGAACACTTGGAGAGAGAGAAATAAAGAAAGAACAATTAGATTACTATGTGAGAAAATGAACAACCAACACCCTCTCCATATGTGGAAAGGGTATAAATACATCAAGCTATAACCGGCCATGGGCTTAGTTATGGGCTTTCCATGTATCTTTGGCCCGATTAGCTTACAAACATTACATATGATTAATCTACGAGTTACGACTATCTATATTGGAAGTGACCGATACTTTTCATATTCCTAAAAATCTCCCCCTAAGGGAGGTCACTCTAATTTACAAAAAACTTAAACCTAGCATACTATGCTTTGACTTTAGTCTTGAGCTCGTAGTCTTTAACTTCAATCTTTAACTTGTGAATTGATGTAGTGATCATTAACTTTAGGCTTTGACTTGTATCTTTGACTTGATATGAATGTGATTTATAACTTCTTTGAGATCATCAACCAAGCATAATCTCTTATCATCATCTTATGATCTTTCGCCTTCTTGTGATCTTGTGACTTCTGGACCAACATGCTCATACTGTTGTCGTTTCTTGGTCTTGACAACTTGAATAAGACATCTTTCTTGAAATTCTTTAACCTTAACACTTCGTCACTTTATGGAGGACGTACGGTATCAACTTAATACTTTGTCGCTTCAAGAAAGACGTACGGTATCAGAGTAGCGGAAGTCTTAAAACATGTACTTGAGCTTTCATGATGTCTTTATATATGTTGGTTGAGTATAAGCATGTGGTATTGGCTTCGACTTGTCATCGGGAAACTGCTAGCATCGTTTGGAAATCTGCATAAATGGGTTAGTGATAAACAACATATATGGACGAAATTTGCTTTGTCACTTTGTTAAATACGGTTGTAACAACCACGGTTCCCCGTTATTCAATATAAATACTTCATGTGATTAGGTAGAATTCTAAAGAATCTCCTTGATGGGGTTTCGCAGCTGCACTAGCCGTTCTCATTACCAGAGCGTCTCAAAGTAGATAACACGGTAAGAGTGAACCGGTAAGTTACTATCTTCCCGATTAAGCCGTCAACTCGTGTTCAGCTTTCCTATGTCCAGATACCCTTGTGAGGCTTTCCATGGACATAAGATTGAAAATCGATTTAGAAAATCATCCGGTGTGTCAAAATGCAAACGGTTTTATGACACACCAACAGTTTTATCTTTTCCAAAATTCATTCGTCAATTCATAAGCTAGACCGAATCGATATCCAGTATCACAAGTTCGATCCGTATAGGATCTCACAAGTCACCTACCAAGAGCTTGTTTGATGTTGGCTCAAGCAGGATTTCCATCTTCACTGTGAATACTTAGAATCACTCGGATGTTCTGGCAAAATCACAAGGATAATGCGTAGGACTCTTAATATATATTTCTTGTTTTTCACATTGTGTGAATTAGCAAGCATAATTTTGACAAGTGTCCTAATGAGATTTATAGATGATCTCTTTTGGCTTTAGACTTAATAGTGCAATTTGGTTTTATTGATCGGAGGCTGGAGCAGACTGCCACCTTTTCAATACCAATTAACTCGAAGTGAGAAAGTTGATAGAAATGCGTGTAATCTCCGTGAGAAATGAAACATAAATCTTTTGAGAGATTCTGAGTGACTAGGGAGTGTTGTGCATTGCATCACTAGGTCCATGATGTCAGTCTTCAATATCAGCAATCATCTTTGTGATTCTAGACAGCATATGTATTGACCCGGTTTCTGCCTAAGTGTAAGGAGGGCTTCTTTCTTTTCACACTTTATTTTAGATTTTCTTTTTAATTCTTCAACCCCTTCAGCGCTTATCGAGACTTCATAACTAGTACCTTGTTGGGTTTGTTCCAGTACTAGCTCCATCTCAGTCGATACTTTTCCCTTAATCTCACTTTACTCTTTTTTTCATACCTAAGGACTTCTACACTATCTAGTGGAATATCCCTGGGTAGATCCCTCCGGTTCTGGCTGGATCATGGGAATGAATACCTAAACTTAACCACCTTATAACTCCAATACATTAATTTAAATGGTCGGTCTTTGGTACTTCCACATTTCAGCCATCACTTAACCATTTGCTCCCCCTTCATATGTGCATCGATTAATCGAAAGAGTTTAGCACATATATGGGAAAGCGTACACTTGAGATCATAAAAATCACATTATTAGCCATATATTTTAATCACATTTTCTCCCCTTATCAAAAATTTTAAATCTCTTGATATTTTGAATATCAATTGATTCAAATATTCATGGTTTCGGGGAAAAGATGTCCAATTATTAACAAGCCGATTATTGGAACATATTAATGCTCCCCCTCAAATTATGAGGGAATTATATGGTGTTTGAGTATGTTAATTTGAATTTTTTTGAATTTACTTATAAATTCTTGAAAATTCATACTCAAACACTATATATGCCTACTTTTAAGTCTACACTACATATATACATATTCACAAGCTTATAAAATATACCAAATGACCTTATGATGGCGAACATAATATGACAAAGTCATATTGTTCGTTGAAGAAGCTGGAGGTCAGTTCCGTAGTGCCTTTCACCAACAAACTTTTTGAGGCTCCTCATCATCCTTCTTTCTCTCAGCAGTTTGTCAATTTCCTTGATCATGATATTAGCTCATTTCTTTTCCAATGTACTCCATCTTCTCTTTGGCAAGTACTCCATTTGGATATTCTTTGTGATGTCATCCAGCGAAGTTCGAAGCCGAGTTAATGTCCTATCACTAAACTTGTAGTGTTCATCTGATCACATCAACCTGTTTCTTCCTAGGGTGTCAACATAAATGAATCCTTAAGGGTCTTGATATGGAGTGTATGGGTCTCTTTTCCTGATTCCGGATTTGGTAGTTTCTGGCTTGGTGACATTGATCTTCTTCTGGTAACTTTCGACTCCCAGTTGAAGATCTTCGACTCGCTTCTGAATAACTAAGCTTCTGGTGAACATTCTCAATGCTATTGTGAAGTTGGAAACATCATCGCCCGAGAGATATGTAAGTCAATTCTGAACAAATAAGGAGAAGCATGTCTTCGATGTCATTGTTACGAAGACGTGGAAAGTCGCCTTCCTAGAATCTATTGTAACGTGGAAAGTCGCCTTCCTAGAATCTATTGTAACACCCCCAAAATGCGATACGCAGTGGAATACAACATTTGGGGTGCTACTTCATAACACATGCACACGAGTCCCAATAAACGTTCAAAGATACGTTTATAAAACACAATTTCATTTATTAGAAAGATCAGAGTTACATTGGTCCCAATATTAATACATAAATTTATCTCTAAAAGCCTCAATACGACTTAATTTCTAAAACATTAAGTTTAGTTTATGACATTATTTCACCAAGACACCGTCATTGATATCTGCGTTCCGTCCCATCCAAGCCATCCACAACAATTAACCTGAGATACATGCTTAAAACGGTCAACAAAACGTTGAGTGAATTCATAGAGTTTACAATTGACACATAGAACGCATATTTTGGGTTCCACAAAACATCAATAACGTTGCTTGTGAGTAAGCAAGTTATAAAAATAATGATTTCCAACTAAAGAGCTCGTGCACCGAAACTTAACACATTCATCCCGTAGGACGAAATCATGTCCGGGAAGTATGCCACTTCCCCTAATACTAATAACAAAATGTCCGTTACAAGGTGCTCACCACTGATTCAAACCCCGGACTGGGTTGTCAAACCCAATAGATCTATTTAATGCATTAGCGTTCACCAACACAGAGTAGGCAACTAACGGATACACATAAAAAGGCATATACTCAATAGTGAATGGAATCATATTTTAAAATCAAAACAGTTTGCGTTCAATTTCACAAAACAAGCAATATATCCCCCTCGCGGAGTTTAAAAACCTTGAAAACTTTAAAAGCGAGGCTATAAACTCACCTTAATCAAAAGCCGATGATCAAATAATGAAGTCTAGCACGATAATCCATAAACGCGATCACGACTTATAATTAGAGTCGCTCGATTACTATACCGAAAAGTACGATCGACGATGCGTACATCGTATCAACAAAATCATATATAGATAATATATGTATTCATACATGTGATGAGAAATCCACTTGCGCCTTAGATCCTAAAACCCCACAGTATTAGGTTACGCTCGTTCCTTTATTTATATCTTACATGACTTAATCGAAAACTTTCTATTTTAAGAAACTTTTTATTTTTGGAAAGTCACTATATTTAGTAAGTCTCGTTATCAAAATATATTTGTGATAATATTTTGTTATCTCGTCGAACTTTCGACATTCAAGTTGATTATTAATTACCCATATCGGGATTATATCCCCTATGTTTACAAAAAGTTACTATTTTTAGAAATGCATCCATTTATAAAAGTCATTACGTCAAAACTGTTATATTCGTAAAAATAATAGCGTTTATTATTTTTATAAACAACCGACAAGTTTAGTATCAACCCGTTGACTTTTAAAAGTCAACGCTAGACTTTATTTGAATTTGATTTATGTTTATTTATTTTATCAAATCTGACCCGCTCTAAACGACCCGTTATATCACGTTTTCACGATTCGGACAAAAAAGAAACTTTATGCGAAACGATATTCCGGACAACTTTTTAGTTTTAGCCGAGACCCGAAACTCGACAGAAAATGACCAAAATGCCCCCTGCAAGAATCTGCTGTAGCTTTGACATTTTTAATAAAAACGCAGACTTTGACCATCAGTTTTGACCCGCTATATCGCATTTTCGTGACTTTGATCAAAAAGAGATTTTATTGAAAACGTCATTCCGAGCAACTTTCGTGTTTCGCCGGAAGGCCGAAACGGACTCGAAAGTACTCAAAACGTCAAATTACCAAAGCTGTCAGATTTAATATATATATTAAAATGACTTATTTTTCTACTAAAGTGTATATATCGATCTAGCTCTAGTTTCTTCGTTATTGGGAGTTAGAAGTCCCATTTTATATCAAAACATCCGTCTAGGAAAGCGTTACTATATTTCATAAACAAAAATCCATCTTTTCAAAATCTCGGACCCCGAAACATAGGTACTGTTTTCTGGTCAAAATGACCTGATAAAAAATGCGTTAAAACTCGTTTTCGACCCAAAAACTCATCAAAAATACATCCAATATACCTTATAATTTCATACTAATCTTACTTTAATATCAATATCACAATATACTAACGCCGCAAGTTTCAATCGATTTCATCACATATATACATATTTATCAAAGTCGAATCAAATAAATGAAATAGTCGAAATAAGTATAAAAAGGAAGGCTCACAAAGCTATACGGAGCAAAGTCGAAAAATAAAATGCACTTGTCTCGTCCCTTTGTTCCTAGCCGCGGCTCACCACAACCCGAACCAAACCAAAAACCAAGCCGAAACCTTCTTGAAATTTCTTAGATATTGAGTGAGAATACTTGTAAATGTTGTAGAAAAAGATTATATGGTTTGCTCTTGCAACTTATTTTCACCCCAAAACCAACCGAAAAAACCCCCTTTTGTTTAATAAAACTCTACCTTCAAAGACAAAAACTTTTTTTTTTTTTTTTTGATGTTCTCTTTTTATTGCTTGGATGATCAAATAATTATTTTCTAAACCATTTGGGGATGGCTAGAAAAATTAAAACACCAAAGGGTGTTTGTTTTGGCTCGTTCGATCACGAGAAGGAAAAGGGAGGAAGAACAAGCTAAAGATTGGTTCTTAGTTGGTCTAAACTACCTTTGAATGATATTTGAATAAATACTATTGATCAAAAGCTGAAAATAAAATTTGTATATGTGTTTGTGTTGGTGGCTGGATAGAGAGCAAAGAAAAGAGGAGAACAACAGATTTTTGGGACTGAATAATTTCTTGTGCTTATGTAAAAAGTCTAACTCACCTTGTAAGAAACCAAAATAGTGTAATCATTATATATTGAAAATGAAAACAATAGTGTGTGTGTGTAAGGCTAGGCGTCAGCCTATGGCCTTTTGCATGTGAAATTATAATTTTTTTTCTTTTTACTCCTTTGTTAAATACTTGTGTATATTTTGAATAAAAAAGTAACTTGTACCCACTTTTAATTAAACGCGAGCTGTGGCCAAGGTTGGGGAACAAATACGACACGGTTCATAAAAATAATATTTTATTATCATAAAAATAATAACAAGGTGCGTCGTAAATTTTTACGAGGCTCGAAATGATTAACGCACTCGCGGTCAAACAGTGACTCACGAAATGTCAAAAATAAAAATTATTGAATTTTCTCCAATTTATTCGTAATAAAATACAAAAATATTTATTATCGACAAATAAAAATTTTAAATGTCGACGTTCGCTTACGAAAACCCGTAAAATAATAATAATGACGTCGAACTCGCGATCGTCATACGCGTTGTAAAACTCGGGTTGTTACATTCCACCCACCTTAAAGGAGCGCCGTTCTCGGTGCTCGTCCTTTCTTACTCGCCTTATCATTCATTCGTGGCACGATGGCTTCTCGTTATCATGCGCGCTCGTGCGTTCTTACTCAAACAAAGGGTTCGATCTCCACTTGCCTTGACCATTCCGGATGGAAAGTCAGTCGAAACAAATGGTGATTATACCAACAAAATAAAGATTCAATCGTGAAGGCTCTTATCACAAGAGGCAAAACAAATCTCGAAAATATATTCGACAAAACTAAATCATGTCGTTCTAATTTTTATAGTCGCGCTCTTCATAAGGGACAATATACGTCGCAGAATATATCCTATTAAAACAATTATTACGTCGTTCTCACGAGAAATTTTTCTAAAATGGATGATCGATCCAAACTTAGTTGGGAGTCATAAAAACAACAAAACCAAACGCACCTTGCTTATAAAAAAACCAAGACCGAAGCTTACGTCGTTAATTAAAATCAAAATATATGTCGCACTCAAATACGGAATTATACCAATATTCAAAACCGAGAATATATTTCATTACCAAAAATCCAAAACATACGTCGCTTACTAAAATCAAGGTAGACGTTAATAATCAATACCGATATGTATTTATAGCATTATCTAAATTAAAATACTCATCATTATCCAAAACCAAAATACACATGTCGCCCTTCCGGTCTCGTTTAGTAATACCCTACCGGTCGCGAAAAATAATCCGAAACACATGAGATCTCCTAAACATCTTACGATATTGTTACCATGCCCACATAATCACATAGATACCTATTCTATGCTCACCATCTTTTACATGATGACTCGATGAATTGGCCTCATACTAAGGCATTCATCACGCCCGCTCTCAACCAAGCATTGGCGACTATTATTACATATCGTATTCGCTTTCCTTTGAAGCTTTTGGCATAATTATTCATTCTGACACTTAGGTTTATACCCCTCCGGTCACGTTTTCCTCATCGTACCGAGCTTGCCACAAAGTCAAGCCACCTCGACAATAATTCCAACATAAACACGGCTAATTCTATTTAGTCTACACTCACTCTCATGGGTACTTCAAGCCACAATCGTCAACAAGACTTTCGGCGATGACCACCCACCTTATCACGTCCTCAATTCTCACTTGGGTGATTATACCCATTCTCTCACAAACTAAGCCATCTCACTGGCCACATAAAAGCGACATGAACGCTCACTACCATGTAAAGCACATAGCACATATAGCACATATTTCACGTAATTCGGCGGCGACAATCCCGCTATAACACATAATGTCAAATGACAAATGAAATCAATTAAGAAAGCAATTGAGCATCATGGTCTTATTGCTCATTCGACGAAAATTAAAATTTTCAACGTTTCTTCATGGCGACTAGCACCGTTGGCTTGGTCTCATCTCATCGCGTAATATCTCCGATGAATCAAATCACCGAATCAAAATAATCACTCACATTCCTAATTTAATACCGTTCGGCTTAAGGCGTTAGCTACTTAGATCGTTCCTCCATGATGGAAACGGATGTCACCATTCGGCTAGAGTCTTCAATCTTTTCGCTCTTTCATACGCACGAAAGTCGTTACGTCAAGGGGTAAAGATCACTAACCTTAAATCAGGTGTCGCTTAGTGCCTTATTTTAATCCTTGACGACATCAGGTATACTTACAACTATACTATCGCCACACTCCATTTCGGGGAAAGAAGTCTTCTTCATTTCCCATTTCCAACCTCGGAATTAACCTTCTCAGCTTCCACCCACCTTAGGAATCTTTACATCTCCAAGAAGATTCCTTCTCGGTGTCGGTATCAGGTTTACACCCTTGGTAGCTCAATTCTACCATCGCTTACTAGCACACCGACTATACTTGGTCTTGACACGTCTTCATAACAACCCCCAATCTTCATCACCACTAGCTAATTTTCACTCATTTCTAGACACACTCGTTCTGAACAATACCGTAGGTATTTTCGCTTCGGAACGACTTGGTCATAACGACTCGCATGAGACTCTCTCCATGCAGTCAATAAGAATAGGGTTAATTGCATAAAAATCCATAACAGGGTAAAAATATTTTCTCCTTCCGGAAGCTTGACCCAAACATTTATCTCAATTATCAAGCGTTTTATTGGTGACGATTTATCCGACATAGCGTGGTTCTTCCTAAATTATGCATAGTTGATCAGGTTATGCATAATTGAGGACCAAACGACATCATGTCCTTCCTCGTCAAAACATTTATTTTCTATACGCTACACGCGTAAATTAATTCCAAGAAAATTTTCAAAGAGTAAAAATCAAATTATTTCAAAAGAAAGAAAAGAAGATAGCACCACCTTCCATCCTTATTATTAAAAAAAAGAAAAAATGTTTTTTTTTCGAAAGAGGTTTAATTGACACCATAGGGTCAGTTTATGAAATTTGGAAAACACGGTTTTCCTTGGTTTGCACAATCAGTTTATACAGCCTAGTCAATATGGTTTGCGCGGCGACACTTGTTCAACACATAATTTCGTTATTGTAATTCATAGTTTCAAAATTATCAATTCACAAGACATCATTGAATACAGTTTGGTCACGGTCACGGCAAGTACCAAAAATAATACTCACTCATGGACTATGCAAGCAAGTAACTTACACATGCGAAAGATTCGCCAATTGAAGTTACTCAACACTCGGGGTTAAATCAATCTCTCAATGAGTCGAGTGCCTCGGTGGTAACCACGACCTCCAGGCTTCACTCATAGCACAACCTATACAATGACGCTTACTCATATCTCACAACCGAAAACAATTACAACAATTGTAATAACAATGCCGAAAATATCATACATACATACCAATTTTCCCCAAAAAGGGATACATCATTGGCTTTCAAAGCCAGTACATCCAACCGTAACGGTTCTAGATTTCCAATACATAAACTACATATACATGAACTCTCCTAGAGTTCTAAATCATAATTAATAGCTAAAGAGTGCACAATCACCACGCCGGTGATAAGATAAAACCCTGGGGAAACAATAACCTCAATCCAATAAACCTAAATCTTGAAATCCTCCTACTTACTAGTCCGTGGACGATAAAAGTATGAGGTTTTTTCCTACAGAAAGCGTTTATTTCGAATCAAATCTTCAGAAACATAGGGCCCACTACCTAGAAAGTTTTGGATCCAAGGTGAAATTACCATTTTACCCCTATTTATCAAAGCCGCCATTTTTCCAAAATTTTATCGCTCCGCTAAACTAGGTGTATCTCCTAAACTGTGTGTCCGCAAAATCCGAAACGACCGCTCAAATCTAAGTTTGTTCAATATCTAGAACTTATAGTTTTACATATTTAGGTGTTGCTATATAAGTTTCGACTTATACTCCCGTCAAATTCTAGTCTCAATTTTTGACTAGTTTTGCCATTTCGATGACATCTCATTTGTCGGGCGTCGATATGACTCCATCCGAATTCATATATGTACCTAAGATGTTTATCTACATCCTAGTCCAATTTACCAGGTCCTCATAGACCAAAAACATTTTGAAACTTACCCGACAAGCTGCTGCTCCCAAGCAGTCTCCCAAGAAATTGTGACCAAATTTTGTAGTTTACGAAAATGAGTGTAATTTAAAATTTATTGATGATTTTGATGTGAAACCAATTGGAGGTGATAGCCCTAAGATCCTTCTACAGGTACCTATGTTTTCTTTTGAAAAGTTATTACAAAACTATGGAGTTATACTCCTTTTCCCAATGGTATACCAGATTTGACTAGTTTTAGAAAAACGACGATATCTCACTCATCCGGAAGAGATACGACCCTATCCAAAGAACCACACACTTAGGACATATTCCCACATCCATATTGGATTTCACAGGTGCCTTATGACAAAAAATAATTCACAATCAACCCCACAACCTGCTGGTTACAAACTGCCGTAAAAATCGGTTTCAAAATCCAACCAAACACCATTTTAATTCCTTCAAACGCCAATACAAAGCCATACCCAATGACTTATCACTCTTTCAAACACATCAAATCATAGATTTCTAGAATCAAACATTTCATGACTTACTAAGTAAGTAGAATACAAGGGAACAAAACGAAACACACCAACTATATATTGGAAGCTCCAAAGATAGACGTTCTAAAACGACGCATTACGCGGGAATAATTTAAATAACCCGTTTTCCAAAACAAAGAAGGGGTTATGGGATGACATATAAAAGTATCGCACTCCCATCAATTGGAAAATTTTTTTTTTCCCCAAAACAGAGGTTACGAAACAACATTATGTATTCCAAAAGCCAATTGGAAAATATACAAACACGAGTCAGAAGAAAAAACAATAAATCACCCAATGGTAAAAATGGACAAACTCCACAAATCAAACATTATGAAAAGTAAAGCCGCCGAAAAAGTTTTCGAAGATAGTCATATAATCAACCATTTTCATCCTGTATCAATGATTTTATCATGTATCAAAATGATTCTTCGTTATTAAGAGTTACGGGACGTTCAAATTACCGAAACATACATTAGGACGAACTCTATCATATTTCAACATCAAAAAATAGTTTTTATAAATTTTTGAACCTCATTTTCCGTGCCAAACCTAATCTCAAAATTACACTTTTAAAAACCCATCAAAACCATATTTTTAGCTTCCGACAACCTCAAATCAACATCATCTAGCCCATTTAACATCTCTAATATCAATTCTAATCTAGTCTAGCACAATACTCATCGGATTTCATCACATATAATATGCGAAATCAAATCAAATAAACAAACCAAACAAAACAAATGACAAAGAGAATACTCACAACAACCCACAAGGTGTTGGTTTCGGCCTCCCTTGTGGTTCGAACCTTTAGACGTGAACACAAACACAACACCCGAACCATTTTTGACAAAACCCACTTCGACAATACCTTAATCTAACCATTTAAAACAACCCCTCAACTCGAAATCTTATGAATCAAACCCGAGCTCCAACTACGAAAATATTCATTGCATGTGAAATTTTATTGCGTAGATGAGTAGGAAATGAAGAGAGGATTCGAAAAATATAGGTTGATTATTGTGCATGTGAATTTTTTCGGCGACGTGGCGGTTTTCGTTGACTAAAAAACTTTTTCGGTGATGTTGGAATGGTGGCAACCGACGGTAATGGTTGAGAGGGGGAGAGAAAATTTTATAGTGTGTGTGTTTTCTTATAAGAAAATGGTAAGTATAAGGCTTTATATACACTTCTAGTACTTTGGACATTTGGCAAAACAAGTCCTTCCCTCTTTTCCATCTTTAGATTTTTGACACGCCAACTTTTACTAAAATATAACCCGACAACCGTGGCTCGGGATTACACTACCGAGACCATTTTTATTTTCGTCACCCTTTTTTTCTTGGTTTAAAACATTTAATAAAATGTGTGCACTTTAAAATGCGAGTCCGGCTCAAGACAAGGAACAAAAGACGACATTTGTGAAAATAATAAATTTACGATCTTAAAAATAATAACGAGACGCGTCGTAAAATTTTACGTTGCCTAAAACGTTTAACGAACGCGCGGTCAAACGGTGACTCGCGAAACGTTAAAAATAAAATTTTCAAATTTCCGTCCGTAATAAAATACGAAAATAATTATCTACGACAAATAAAATTAAGATGTCGACATTCGTTCACTCGAATCTATAAAATAATAGTTATGACGTCGGATTCACGATCGTCATACGCGTCGTAAAACTCGGTTTGTTACACTACGTCAACAAGCTCCCTTTAGGGGGAGAAAACCGTACACAACTTAGCTTACACCAATTACCGACACTAAGAAAAATGTCGAGTTCTAATCCTAGCTAGAACCAATCTATCACAACTAAACACACCACTTCACGACACTACACAACGTGGCTTCACTTCACAACTTCTCTCTACTTCACAACTTCACTTTGCTTCACAACTTCACTTCACCAAGACACTACTATGATCACACCAATCTATCACTACTTACTAAGATCACCCTGATCTAACTAAACTTACAATGATCACCACAATCTACTTAGTATACACAACTACGAAACACACCTTCACAATATACACAAATGATTAACAAGATATGATACAATTGCAACAAAGTTGCAAGGACACACACTAAGCTATAATGATGATAAGAAGTATTCTTCTCTTGCACTTGAGGAATTAAGCTTGGATAACTTAGAAACAAAGCTTTATGATTAAATGATTAAAGGAAAGAAAGGAGTGTATAAACTGATTTAGAACAGAAAGAAAGTGTGTGCAAAATGTGAGAAAAACAGTGGGGATTAGTCTAGTATTTATAGGCCAGCTGAGCTGGCTTTTTGTCTGGGCGAACCCCTTAAATAGGGGCCGGTCCCCTTAATAATTAAGGGGTCCGCCCTTTATTATCAAGGGGGCCACCCAGCCCAGACGCTCCCTTTTTTATCTTTATCGGGGGAGGTGTTTTTTGGAACATTTCTAGCCGTTTTTGGGTAGAAGATTTGAATTCAAAATATTTATTTGAATAAAACATTTCTTTTAAATCCAAAAATGTTTTTGTAAAAGATGTAAAAATGTTTGTGACATTTTTATAAAAAATGTGAGGTTAACTAAAAATTCCTTTGATCATGAAAAGCATTAAGCATATGTTTATTCATACCTTTAAGTGATTAATTTTCAAAATAAAAATTTACTACTAATTACTTGTTTACAAATAATTTTTCATTAATCGTTTTTACATTTTGTAATTATCAAAACGTAGAGAGATCGAAAAATATTAATAATATTTGTAGGCATTATTTATATCAACATAACAGACTTAGCAAATAAGCCCTATTGAGCTTATAAGGTTTCGGCCCAACATATGAGCCCAAACCGTGGCTATAAGCCCACGGCTGGCTTATTGGGTGGTTTAGCTTGGCTTATTTGAGCTTATTGATAGCTTACTAATAAGTCGAATGCTTATTTACTTAACGGTTTGCTTATCGGTCTTCATGGGTAAGCTTAAACCTACTTATTTGGTTTAACGGGCCACGACCCAATATGAGATAACACACCACGGCTTTAAGCCCACGGTGTAGCTTATTAGATAAGCTCGTGTGTAGCTTATTTAATAATATCTGAACTTGGATACTAACCGTTTGTTTATTTTGGACACTTCGTATTTTGGATCATCTATTTAAGCTTATTGGGTTTAAGAGCCCAATAAGGATCCAAAGGGGTTTCAGCTTAATTATTAAGGGATTTTGTTAACATAAGAGATTTGCAATTATGAAATATATTTTGAAAATGATTTGAATAAAGTCTATGACTTTGGGAAAACGTGTAAACACGAACGAGTAATGCCGAAATTTCTATAAAATCTATACACTTAGAAAATATTTAGAAGACGTTATTATTAAAACATCTTAACTACTTATAAGGGAATGGATAAGATGCCGAAATATATATATACTTACTTGATTATTATTATGTAGTAGTATATACATAACACTACGACGTACCTTATCGAGTCAAACGTTACGACCAGAATACGATCACAAATGTTCCATTTTTAGAAAACATTAACAAAAGTGTTTTGATAAACCCTTATGCATCATCCCTACTTCCTTTATTATCCCAATTCTAAATCAAAGCTATATTATTTAGGTCGGGTTCGAGTACCATTGTCAGATTCCGTGTAATCCTTCTTCTAGCTTTTTCACTACTTCACTTCACCAATCAAAGTGAGTTCATAGCCCCACTTTTACTCGTTTTGAATATGTTTTACAACTTTGGGGTGAGAAACATTGCTTGTTTTCTTAAATCAGACACAAGTACTTTACGTGATATTTTCCCTTGTTTATGTGTTGCCTAAGTAGCGTTAGACCACTATTTGCCCGTATTATCATGAACCGTTAATTACCTTTAACTAACTGGCTGGTTAAGTAAGCGCGAGTGAGTAAATAGATTTATTAGGACTAATAATCCCCATCCGGGTTTGGTAATTCTTACTGGCCGGGTACGACCAAACTGTATAGGCTAACGGATGTATTTCATGTTGAAACTAGTTTGGGTAGTCTTTGGTCAGTCACCTACCAAGGCATCTTTATATGGCAATGTACATGCTACTTTCCACTATTAGCTTCGGGGGCATGAGCTTAGTGAAATATAAATACCTTTTTGTGTGAAGTTGTATCTGTTATAATTGTTGCATACATTTTGAAATCTTGTGGTCCACTATAACTACGTTTGAATTAAACCTATGAATTCACCAACTTTATGTTGATGTTTTAAGCATGTTTTTTTTAGGTGCTTAGATTGGATTTTCAAGGTGTGCTATTAGAAGTCTATGTGCAATGTGACTTCGACTGATTTCAAGACTATCATTATTCATACTCGTTGTCTTTGTCAAAACTTATTATTGCTTCCGCTACATTTTCATTTTTGCTTCCGCTGTAAAAAAATGCCTTTATTTAATCTAATTTTTCCTATAAATGGCCTAAAGCTCACTACCACCTATTCCTCCCCAATAACCAATACTTCTCCACTATAATACGCTATAATTATAAATACCAAACCACAAATTCTCATTTAATTTATACAATATTAATAAACCCTTCAAATAAAATCTACACTCACTAGATAAAAATTCCACCAACTATTCACAACATGCAAATCTTCTATTCTTCTTATCTTTGATTCTTAACATGGTGAAGTGAAGTGATTATTACAGGTTCCTACATGTGGTATCAGACGCCTCGGGTAGATAGGTGTTTGATTTGTGGTGTTTAAGCTTATTTCAAGCTTATTTTCAAGCTTATAAGCTCACGGCTTATTTTGGTTCTTGGTTATTGGTTTGCTAAGCTTGTACTTTCTTGTTTATATCTTTTATAGCTTATTTGGTTTCTGATTTCATGGCATGAATAAGCATTTATAGCTTATTTTGGTTCGGTTTGTTCATAAGCTCATAAGTCACGGTTTGCTTTGATTTCAGGTTTAAACTAGATAATAGCTTGTACTTTTTTTCATAATCCATCTACTAGCTAGTTAGTATTATGATTTCATGGCTTATTCTTGTGGCTAGATAGATTAAGCAGTTTGGTTTTGCTTATTCGTATGTTAAAAAGCTTAATTTTAAGTTTTGGCATGCTTGGTAGAGGTTTGGCATAAGTTGTACTAGTTTTTTATTTGTTAGTCACATTTTGGCAAAAGAACAAACAACTTGTACTTGCAGCGGTTTGATAAGTGGTCCCAAATCTTTGGTAGCGGTTTACTAGAAAAGTAACCAGCGGTTTAGTGAAAATCAAAACAACGGTTTACCACAGCGGTTTACATACAGGTGCCATCGGTTTATACTTTTTCATGGTTTGACTAAACGAAATTCTGCCCATTTTGAAAGTCAACAGCGGTTTGGTAATTATTAAGGCAGCAGTTTAGTGCATTACGAGTTGGAAGCGGTTTATCGCTTTGAAAGTAGTTAGTGGTTTGCTTGATTTTGTGGCCAGCGGTTTGATAAGAAACTTTCAAGCGGTTTGATGATTTCTTAAGACAACGGTTTATTTTATTTTTTGACACATCGGTTTGTTAAAAGGTCTGCCAGTGGTTTACCTGTGTGCCAGCGCTTAACTCGTAATTGCCAGCGATTTGGTCAAAGTCTAGCCAGCGGTTTGCTTAATTACTTACCATTTTCGGTAATCTCAAATTCAGTACATGACCAATTTTGGTGAATTAGTTTTTGGACAATTTTGGGACTTGGACTTAAAAGACAATTAATTCTACACAACAAACCAAAACATTAACTAATCCCTGATTCATGGTTTCTCCTTGGTATTGTAAAATCCTATGAAAGATTCAATTATTTTCTCGGTTTAAATCTTAGAATTGTAAAATCCCGTGAACGTGAACCTTAATTTCAAAACCACAATCCAATCACATCACATCTACTTAAGATCTTACAAAATCATTTTCACTTCATAATTAAACAAATCATTCATCATGACTACTCCAATTACCACATCAACAACAAATAACAAAATGCATAACAACATCATGTTAGCTGGTTCAAGTAATCGTCCACCAATGCTTGCAACGGGAAGATATGCATAGTGGCAATCACGTTTCTTAAGATACATTGATACAAGACCGAATGGTGATGCCCTGAGGAAATGCATTCTTGAGGGTCCTTACAAACTATCTACTGTCACAATTCCATCTGTACCTGCAACAGATGATTCTCCAGAAGTTCTGGAACAAACAATAGTTGAGACAATATTGAATATGTCTCCTAAAAACAAAGAACATTATCAATCAGGTAAGGAAGAAATTCATTTTCTATTAACTGGAATTGGAGATGAAATCTACTCAACTGTTGATGCTTGCAAAACAGCTCATGACATATAGATAGCTATTGAAGGACTTCAACAGGGTGAATCTCTTAACACTCAAGATGTCAAGACTAATTTGTTTTGGGAGTTTGGGAAATTCACTTCTCATGATGGAGATAAAATGGAGTCATACTACTCTAGATTTTACAAGATGATGAATGAAATGATAAGAAACAACTTGACAGTTGCTACGATGTAAGTCAATGTTCAATTTCTTCAACAACTTCAACCAGAATGGTCAAGATTTATGACAATTGTCAAGCAAAATCATGACTTGGACCAGTCTCATATCACAAGCTCTTTGACGTTTTGAAACAGTATCAAAAGGAAGTTAATGAAATCCGTACTGAGAGAATAGACAAGAATGCAAACCCATTAGCACTTGTTGCTGCTGCTCAACAATATCCAGATCCTTATTATCAAGCACCAAAATCATATGCACCACCATCAAAACAATCACCTTCTCACAAATCATATGCACCACCATCAAAACAATCACCTTCCACCAGATCCAATGCATCTACTAAATACAAAGGCAAAGAGATAGCCAAACCAATCACACCTCTATCTGAGTCAGCTTCTAAAGAAGACAATGATCCAGAACAAGCTCAAAGAGATAAGGATATGCAGAAAAACTTGGCACTCATTCCAAAGTACTTCAAAAAGATCTACAAAGCTACCAACAACAACCTCAGAACTTCTTTAAACTCCAGAAACAAGAATGTGGATAAGGTACAAGAATGATAATCAGACTGGGCAGTTTGGGAATCAAACGACAATGACTGTTGCTGGGGCTAGGGAGACTATAGGTAATTAGGTAGTGCATCATACTAGGATACAATGTTTCAATTGCAAGGAATTTGGTCATTTTGCTAAGGAATGCAGGAAACCAAAAAGGGTAAAAGACTACACTTATCACAAGGAAAAGATGTTGCTGTGCAAACAAGCTGAGAAAGGTGTTCCATTACAAGTAGATCAAGCTGATTGGCTAGAGGACACAGATGAAGAGATTGATGAAAAAGAATTGGAAGAACATTACAACTATATGGCAAAGATCCTAGAGATTCCTACTTCAGACTCATGAACTGATACTGAGCCATTGGAACATGTCCAATACGATGCTGAATATAATGTGTTTGCAAATGAGAGACAGCATTCTGAGCAACCTGAATCCATTAGTAACACATGTGTAGTGGAAAAGGCTGATAGTAATGTCATTCCGAATTCACCGGATATGTGTGATAATGATATTTAGACTGACCAAAATGCTGTAGAATGTGATGCTGAGCGTGTTACACTTGCTAATTTAATTTCAAATTTAACACTTGATACTGAAGAGAACAAAAAGATTTTGAAGTAATTAAAGAAAGCAAATGCATCATTGACTCAAGAATTGAAGGAGTGCAAATCCAATCTTGAGGAGTCTAATACTACTCGGGATAGTTGCATAATTGCACTTCAAAGTAAATAGACTGAGCTTGAGACATACATGACCTTAATTGACCGTACAGTTGATTATGACAAACTTGAATGTAAGTTAAATGAAACTCTAGGACTATTAGCTCAAAAAGAAATTGACATAAAAGAAGGTTTAAAACTTAAAGCCTATGAAATTTTAGTTGTCAAAGAGAAACACGATGAGTAAGTCAAACAAAGTTTTTTTAACAAAGTCACATTACGAAGGTCTTGTAAAAGAGAAAACTAAGGTAATAACGGATTTGAAACTTAAGGAAGAAAAAAACATTGACAAAATGATTTCAATGGAAAAGCAATTAAAATTTTTGAATGAAATTGTTTATAAAAGGAATCAATCAATTCAAACCATTCATATGTTAGCTCCTAAAGGCTCAACATTCAATGGTAACCAACCTTTGCAAATCCTATGTATCCAAAAAAAGCTCAGTCTGAAAAGCCATATTTATATGAGATCCCATATGAGACATCTGATCCTATAAACAGATTCGTCCCTGATAGGGAAGAGACCTTGACTCTTGAAAAAGAGAGTAGATTAAAATTGAATAAAGACTTAGTGAAACCTTATGATTACACAAAGCAAAATAGTCTTTATGAAAATTTTAAACCAACGTCACAGGAATATCATGATCAGTTGGCACATGCAAATGAAGTAAGAAAGAAAATGTGGAGAAAATCAATTAGTAAAAGTAGACAAGCTTATAATGTAATGACGAATAACATAAATCATTTCAGAGAACTTGTTGATCAAGCTTGGTAAAAACATTCTCATGGTCATTTCCGTGCACCAACTGCTCATGATATGGAAATCCTAATTAAAACATGTTTGATGCCTCTTGCCTTAAAGACACAGAATGATAGTTTTAATTTTGTTCATGAACTTAAGCAAGCAATGCATGCTGATTTAAAGTATGTTGAATCCCTTGAAAAAGAAATTGACGAACTTGAATCTAACAAAGCAGAATTTTCAAACATGTATGGTATACTTCTACAAGAGTGTGTTTCTAATGATGTTATGTGTTCTTATTTGCATTCTTTATCTGATTTATATGCTCACACTGAATTGCAATGCTTATATCTTCATAAAGTGAAAGAATGTGAATGTCTTGCAGAAAATCTTTCTAAACAAACTAAAACTGTTAGTAAAGAAGTTTATAATGAGCTTTCACGAAGTTTTTCTAAATTAGAAAAATACTCGATTTTTCTTGAACTTGCTTTACAACAATATCAAGAACAAATGAAAAATGACACAGTTTGCAAAGAAAAAGCGTCAAATGTATTTCTAAAAGAACGTGAACAATATTTTGAAATACAAGATCTGAAAGCTCAATTGCAAGACAAGAACATTGCTATAAGTGAGTTAAAGAAACTCATTGAGAAATGCAAAGGAAAGTCTGTGGACACTAAGATTAATAAACCATCTGTTGTTTGATAACCAAATGCTTAAAGGATTCCAAAATCATCAGTTTTAGGCAAACCGACTCCTTTTTTAGACTCACCTGAGAGGAAAAGTTTTTCAAAGACAAAGTCAGTTCCCAAAACTAATGTGTCAGAGGGTTTATCAAAACCAGTCACTACATAGAGATTTCCTCAAACAGCAAGGCATGTGACAAGCCAAATCCAATAAGCTCTTTTAAGGTATTAGGAACTGTTTTCAAAAGTTTTTATGGTTTGAAAGTCATTTTTATTGTTTTCCCTAAATGATCTTAGAATATGTGGTCTTAGAGGTTTTTCTAACTGCTTGTAATTGATTCTAGTCAACTTGCATTCATAGGTGTTGTTTTTGGTTTCATTTTAGTCTAGATTTGCATTATGAAGAAGTTGTTTCAAGACTGCAATTGTTACTTGTGTTTATAGCTTAAATCTGTCATATGCATCATTTTCAAAAAGGTTAAAAGTCCATTTTCAAGCTCTAATCTAAGTTAGTTATAAGATGTTTAAGGATCTCATTTTGGCTACATAAGCTTATTGCAGTATAAACTTGATCTGTTTCAGCTTATTTTGGAATTTCATCATTATTTACTAGCTTATTTATAAGCCTGCAAGTAGCTATTTAGCCCTTTTATAATTTGTCAAAGTCAAAAACAAGCATTTTCTAAGTCTGCTAGTTCAATGAGCTTATTCTGGGCTTATTTCTAGCTTTTATAAAAAGTTGTTTTATTAAAAAGTCTTATATTAGCTTATTAGTTAACTGTGCAAAAAGAAAAAAAATATAAAATAAAAACAGTTAAGGTGTTGGTGTAGAGGGAGGACTCGAACCCGAGACCTCTACCTTAACAACACAACACCTTAACCATATGCGCCCTTGGGTCTTTTCTATTAGACCATGGGTTGCATTTAGTTTTAAGGGTTTTTAGCCAATAAGGCAACAATATATATATAATATAGGTAAACCGGTAAATCACTTTTAACAAGCGATAAACTAACTCACAAATAAAATATAATTCCGGAAGTATTGACTTCGAAAGTAACCCCTTCTAATCGTTTCCCGGGTCGTTTTTTTGTTCCGACGAGGCGTGAATTGAACTTCGTGTTGAGATTTGTGATCAGGATTTTGAATAGTTCAAGATTTTTGATTTGGCTTTTATTTCTACAATTATAATGCAAAAACAATGCAAATAAAAGCAAACAATTTAAGCAATTAAAGTTTAAAGCACGAAAACGTTAACGGGAATCTCAAAATGCGACTTAACAAACAATAAATCAAATATAAGCCCTACAAACTCAAATTCGATGTTTATAAATCCTACAAGACTTAAAATAATTTTAGAAAGAATAATTATAATTTTTTGACTTTTATTTAATTTGTTATGAATTAAAAACTGATTTATTCTAAATAAAATATATAAAATAGTAAACCAATTATTAAAATTATGGAAAAATGCAGGAAAATACTTTAAGCTATGAAGAATGCAAAAAAAATAAGACTCTTAAAAACTGCTTATAAATAAGCAGTTAATAAGCCAAACAGCTTATAAGGCTTATTGGCTAAAAACCCTTAAAACCAAATGCAACCCATGGTCTAACAGAAAAGACCCAAGGGCGCAGATGGTTAAGGTGTTGTGTTGTTAAGGTAGAGGACTCGGGTTCGAGTCCTCCCTCTACACCAACACCTTAACTGTTTTTATTTTATATTTTTTTTCTTTTTGCACGGTTAACTAATAAGCTAATATAAGACTTTTTAATAAAACAACTTTTTATAAAAGCTAGAAATAAGCCCAGAATAAGCTCATTGAACTAGCAGACTTAGAAAATGCTTGTTTTTGACTTTGACAGATTATAAAAGGGCTAAATAGCTACTTGCAGTTTTATAAATAAGCTAGTAAATAATGATGAAACTCCAAAATAAGCTGAAACAAATCAAGTTTATACTGCAATAAGCTTATGCGGCCAAAATGAGATCCTTAAACATCTTATAACTAACTTGGATTAGAGCTTGAAAATGGACTTTTAACCTTTTTAAAAATGATGCATATGACAGATTTAAGCTAAAAACACAAGTAACAATTGCAGTCTTGAAACAACTTCTTTATAATGCAAATCTAGACTAAAATGAAACCAAAAACAACACTTATGAATGCAAGTTGACCATAATAAATTACAAGCAGTTAGAAAAATTCCCCTAAACCAATAGGTTTAACCATCTCTTGAATCTTGAACTACTGTAGGCGCTATGTAGTGGATTACTGATGAAGAAAACTAGTATAACAAATTTGGATGAAGAAGTAGAATCTCACAAACTTGTGTCTTATTCTTGCACTATCCACGAAAAAAAAAAAAAAACGGCATAACAAATCCTTCCGGTTGCTTCATATACACTTCTTCATCCAAATCACCATTCAAGAATGTTGTTTGAACATCCATTTGATGGATCACTATATTGTGAATAGCAGCCAAAGCTAATAACAATCTAATAGTAGTGATACGAGCAACTGGTGCATAGGTATCGAAGTAACCGATCCCTTCTTTTTGTCTAAATCCTTGGATTACCAATCGAGCTTTGAACTTGTCAATTGTTCCATCGACTTTTATTTTCCTTTTGAAGATCCATTTGCAACCTAAAGGTTTGCAACCAGGAGGTAAATCAGATAGAACCCATGTATTATTTTCCATAATAGAACCAATCTCATCATCAATTGTTTCTTTCCAGAAAGCAGAATCACGAGATTGCATAGCTTCATTATAGGTTCTAGGATCCTCCTCAATACTATAACAGTAAGAGTATTGTTATCCAACTTGATCTCTTGATCCCTCAACTAAGTATAGCTGAAAATCAGAACCATATGATTTAGCTTTCCAAACTCTTTTACCTTTACGAGGTTCAGGAATCTCACTTGGTACATCATCAGAATGATCATCCCTTTGAGATTCATCCGAATTTGGTATAATATCCTTTGGTCTAGGTATTGAAGAGAAACGATTCTCATCAAATATTGCATCTCTTGACTCTATAATTGAGTTAATAGAAACCGAGTCATTAGGTTCAATAATATAAAACCTATATACCTTAGAATGCTCAACATATCCAAAAAAGATGCAATCAATACCATTTTCACCCAAAGTTTTCCTTTTCGGATCAGGTAGCCAAACAACGGCTCTACAAGCCTAAACTCGCAAGAATGACAAGTTAGGTCGTTTCTTATACCAAAGTTCATATGGGGTAGTCTTGTTCCTTTTATTAGGAACCCTATTCAATAAATAGCATGTCGTTAACATGGCTTCTCCCCCGAACCCCTCACTCAAACTCAAGTAAGATAACATAGAATTAACTATTTCCTTAAGAGCTCTATTTTTTCTTTCAGCCACACCATTCTGTCGTGGTGTGTAAAGAGCTGTAGTTTCATGAATGATTTCTATAGATTGGAAAAATACAGGATCATAATATTCACCACCTCTATCTGTGCGTAAGGTTTTAATTAAGTCATTTTGTTGCAATTCAACTTCTGTTTTAGAAATTCTAAATTTATCCAGAGCTTCATCTTTATCATGTAGCAAATAAACATAGCATAACCTAGAGGGATCATCTATAAAAGTTATCATATACTTTTTATTGCCCAAAGATAATATGGCATGAAAATCACATAAATTACTATGTATTAATTCAAGTATGACAGATTTCCTTGTTATAGTTTTAAAAGGTTGCCTAGTGATTTTTGTTAACATACAGGTAGTACATTTTTCCAGATTTTCATCAATAGCATATGTTTACCATCTCTTGAATCTCAAACTCTGTAGGCTCTATGTAGTGATTACTAATGAAGAAAACTGAGTATAACGAATTTGATAAAGAAGTAGAATCTCCCAAACTTGTGTCTTATGTCTTGCACTACCCACGTGACGTCGAACTCATACCAAGACCAAAATATAAGTAGATTATAATCTCTTGACAAAATCCTCATCTCTATGAGACACATACTAAGTGATAGCAAATGTGACCATTGAGCACCATAAGAAAAATCACACACCTTTGCTAGATTTGTCAAGTCTTCGTCAACACCATTTAAGCACAAACAAGTTATCTTAAAAGCCAACCACAACTTTAAGATATGATAATAGCACGCATTTGTGAAAAATTACTACAACATCAAATAAGTGATAATCAATCGTCTTTGTAATCACATCTTCAATAAATCTCCAAAAACGAGCCATAAAATCAATAAGAATAAACTATTTGAAAAATAGTTCTGTCCGAGATCCAAATCCATCCGAAAACCAAAACTGCACTTTGTCCGATATCGAATATAACTAGCAGTATTAATTGCTTATCTGAGACAGCATTAGCAGTACAAAGTACTCTGGCAGTACTAACAATCAAACCCAGCAGTACTAAGTGAAAAACGCTAGCAGTACAAACATCCAACCAAACAACAACGCTTTTTCCGTCATAAAGCTGTCACAAAAACTGTCACAATAATTTGTTAGTGACAAATAATCTGCCACTAAACTGTTGGTGAACTGTTACAATCTGTTGACACCTTCCTCCCATGGTCTTTTGGTGACACTTAATCTGTCATTAAACCGTCGCTGATCTGTCACTAATCCAACAGTATTAACATTCAGCGAGCAACACTAACCATTTATGTTGGCAACATTAACCTCCATTCTGGCAGCACCAACTAAAAACTCACTACAGTTGTACTCACGAACCAACATGTAAAGTTAGGACTTTAATGCTTCCTTGGCGATAGTAATTCTTCACTGGCAGTACTAGTCGTTCGTTGGCATTATTAATATACTTCCTGACAGTATTAACCCAAAGGACGAACAATACTAATTTGTGAAAGAGAGCAGTATAAACAATAAACTCATTAGCATCCCAAGCATGAAGAAGCCCATAAAATTACATCCATATATAACATATACGGAAGTAGTTATGAAAAATCAGTAATCTTCTATCGACGTCCAATATATGCAAAGTAAATATGGGAATAAAAGATAATCCTTAAAAACTAGGGTTTCTTTTCATAATAAATCCCATTCCCTTATTTACCTCCCATACTACCACGATATACATGGAAGTTAATATGGAACAAAATATAATCCTGAAAATCAGGGATTTTTCATTAAAGATCCTAAACATAATCTGTAATAGCCATGAAACAGGACAACAAAAATCCATTCAATCTCTTCATCTTATGATTTCACTTGCTGCTGCTTCCAGTATCAAAGACCACGAATCCATAAACTCATCATGAACCTGCTGTGAACGTGGCTTCAATAATAACACTAACCCTTATTTTCTATGGTTCTCTGAGATCGCAACCTACTATTGAATGATCCATATCTTTATTAGGGTCTTATGAGAATCCTAACTACATATCACAACTGTATAATCAAGATAAACCATTCTATCGTGTAAAAGAACAAAACTTTCAAGCAAAGATAACACGCCAAGCTGCTATCATTCTTTATTCCTACTAGGGTTCATCATTAATCCAAAGATTAACTCACCAAAGCTAGTAGGAACATTATAGAACGCCATTCCTATTTGTATTGAATTAGGGTTTGTAAAAACCCTAATTGTCATCAGATCGAGCAACCACCAAAAATAGATAATTGTACATCTTTTCTTCATAAAAATGACACAAAAACCTTGTATAAACCCTAGATATCAAGAGCAACCCGCTCTGATACCACATGTTGAAAATCGTTTAGCCCATCTAGGATATAATAACATTGAATAACATAATATGTAGCGGAATAAATAAGAACATCAATGTTATGAACAAGGTTTTTCATTGAACGATTTCCCTATTACCCCAACTATAACTTGGGGCTACTAACTACTACATAGACATCTATAATATGTCTATTACTAACTAACTACTAACTATGGTGTACACACACACACCTTTACTATTCGACTCTCATCAGTCGACTATGCTATGGATGGATATTTTTTTAAATGCCTGGACCTCTTTTTATAGCATAAGGAGTCTTAGGCTTCCAAGAAAACTAATTAATATATTAATGAGAGAATCAATTAATTATCCTCTCATTAATATTCATTCTTATCTTATTTTGACCAAATCTTTATTTCTTTCTACATCTTGTAGAACTTCTTGATGACAATTTTGGTCCTTCTTGTTTCATTCTTTTATTCACTTTGTCTCATCAAAACTAGAATCCCAGCAAATAGCATGAATTAAATTATCTTTAGACATTTCAAGCATTCTTTTATAGTGTACATGTCCTAAACAAGCATACCATAATGAGGAATTAACAACAGTAGAAGAAGAATATATATATATATATAAAATCCGAATCATCCGGAACTTTATTCAAGTTCAACATAAACATACCATTGTTATAATAAGCAAATCCTACAAATACACCACACTTCGATAAGATATACTTATCGGATTCATAAACCTGCTTATATCCATAATTATTTAATACAAGACCAGAAATCAAATTCTTACGAAGTTTTGGTACATACAACACATTAAACAAAGTAATAGATTTTCCCGAACTAAATTCTAGCACTACACTTCCTTTTTCATGAATAGGAGCGAAATGATCATCACCCATGTAAATTACAGATCAGTCTTCCACCGGTTCGTATGTCTTAAACCAGCAACGATCTTTACAAACATGAGTTGTAGCACCTGAATCAATCCACTACGTAATTGCATCAACCTGCACATAAAATGCTTCAGAAATTAGTGAAACAAAATATTTAACAAAACTGTTCCAAACAGGCACTAAATTCTGACCTTGGTCTTGGGAATGGTCCTTAGACCCCTTTCTCGAACCACCAGCATTTGCGTTCTTCTTATGACCACTTCGGCAATCCCTCTTGAAGTGACCAGTCTTGCCACATTTCCAACATTCCAAGTTTGGTTTCTTGTTGGAACTAGAACCACTGTTGTTCTCATTGGATCGCCTTTTTACCTTTGTTTTGTTTGTTGTGTTTGTTTTTACCCTGTTCTGTCGTGTTAACAGAGGGTCCACCAACTTCCTTAATATTGCCCTTGTCACTGTCCTGCGCCCTTAGAGATTCCTCTATGCGCAAGTGACTACCAAGTTGGACCAAAGACAAATCGTCTTTACCATGTTTCAAAGTATGTTTGAAATCCTTTCAGGAAGGAGGCAACTTATCAATTATACTCGAAACAAAAATGGATTCATCCATTTTCAAGCCATGTTGTGTGTATTGTCCAAGGATCCTAAAGAGTTCATTGTACTGCTCCATGACCGGTCTAAAATCGATCATTTTGTAATTGTTAAAATTACTCACAAGGAATTTCTTACTAGAAGAATCATCTGCATGTACTTAGATTCAAGTGAATTCCACAACTCCTTGGCCGATTCAACATTCGTATATACATCAAAAAGAGAATCAGACATACCATTTAATATATGACATTTGCATATGTAGTCATCATTCTCCCACTTTGCCCTTATCCTTATTGCTTCGACTGTTGCATCTTTCAACAATTCCGGCATCGTTGTTGTCAACACATAAACCACCTTCAACGTAGTCAACAAAAAATGCATCTTCTTCTGCCATCGCCTAAAGTCATGCCCCTCAAACTTGTCCAACTTCCTAAATTTTGTTGTCATATCCTTCACCGTATTTCTATCCATGATCATAACAAATACTTTATACGTTTGTTAGATAGTTAGGGTGTTTGTGATGTTCATGGGTATTTCTAGTGTATTGTGTTGAGTTCACTTTTCGTATAAAGTATTTTGACGCTATCAAATGCCTGGGTTGCACGAAATCTCTATCGGGATAATACACAAAGAATGACAATTTGTGTTCTAGGCACAAGAAGCACAAATCAAGAACGATAAAGGAATTGTAAGAAATTTTCGTGTGTTTTTCTCTATTTCTTGAGACCAAAAGTTCCTGAGAATATAACAGGAAACTTAGACAATTTTTAGGAAATTTTTGGGTAGTTAAAGTTGGTTAAAACTGAATTTTAACAACTGTCTGACATAGACTTTACGGCGTAACACAAGTTGTTACGGCGTAAAGTATACACACTTTTACTTGTTATGGCGTAATGTCAACACATATTACAGCGTAAACTACAAGCCTTAAAACTCGAGACATGTTACGGCGTAAACCATTCGTACATGTTACGGCGTAAACATCCAAAGGCTTAAGTCCTTAACCCAACAAGAGTTTACGGCGTAAACTCTACAAATCCCGTCTTGGTTTATTTCATGTTAGCTCAACAAGCGTGTACTCCACACTCTCTTAACTCGTTTCAGAGCCGAACAAGAAACCTCATTGGTCTCCAGTAAATTCATTACCTAAATGGCCTGATGACACTAAAATCACCAACACAAACTTGGATAACATATTAGATTTGGTTAGTAATCTAAAAAATATATTAGAAATATATAAGACTCAGATATGCAGCCAAGCAAGTTGTAAGAGTTGGTCGGTTAACCCAAAACTTATCAATAAAATTAAGAACGAGTGAAAGGAAGACTTTGGTTAGTTCATAGTAGTTGTCTAAAAGTTAATATTACAAGAATATGAAACCTTTTGTAAAAAGTAAATGCACATGCATGACTTGGTTAATAAAGATGTTTCCTACGTTCACATAATATTTTCAAACAAACTTCCACACAATAATCAACACCCTTGGTCTAATTCTTTTCTTATATCCATTTAAATAGCTCTTTTTTTCTTAACAAATCATTTTGGTAAACCTCATTTTGTGAAAACCTTTTTGTAGAGTTTATTTGGTCATAATTTCTCGTTAATAAAACCAAAAGGTTATACGTTATAAACACTGTATAGTTTCATAAGGAGTACGTTTTGTGCAGTTTAATA